>JBBKCR010002483.1:0-13160 GCA_037577295.1 Ladigesia roloffi | reverse complement strand
CGTACTCGTCAAAAGTGCTTTATCCGTACCGGATACTCGTTTCAGCCGAGTATCCGGCTCATCCCTAATAAACATTATGGCAGCAGCTAAATTTTCCAATACACAACGTATAGTTGCATGTAGCAAAAAGCTGAAACAAGAATTACTATACAAAGAAAACAGGAATGACAAACATCAGATTGTTATGTAATGATTAATTGAAAAAAATATTTATAATTAAATATTATAATCCAGAAGAGACCTTCACATCGTGAAAGAGACAAAATACAAGCTACTTATATTGAGCAACTGAATCTACCTTTTGTTGTGTACTTCGAAGTGATTTAGCATAAAGCTGCAATTTTATGTAAAATACCAAGGAATATTAACAAAAGTGGTTAAACAATTTGGAACATTAAAGTATATTAACAGATAAGAATGATAGAATTTGCCTTATAGTGTACAGACAAAAGGCTGAATTGGATTAATTTTATAGTAAATAATCATTTTCATATGGCAGTAGACTCTTAAATATATATAGCACCCCCAACCACCCACCCCCAAAAAACTTTGTACTTAAATAAGTTTTCAGGCTATGTTATTCAATTAAAGGTTTAATACTAATTTTCCACTTGTGAGACTAATAAAGCTTTATCTTATCTTAATTCTGTTTGTAAAAGATGGTCTTAGATTACACAAATTAAAAAGCATGGCAGCATTGGTGGTCTTTCTTCAGTCTGACTTTGATAAGGTGGCGGACACTGCACCTATTTTGTAAACAAAGCAAGAGTTTAATAGTGAACTTGTTTACTAACTGCAGTGAATTGAATGGAATTATAAACTGAAGAGGTTTGTTTTTCATTAAAAAATCTCCTGCCTCAGGTTCCCTTTAAAGGAGAGACAATGAATACTGATGCCAGGCAATAAGCAAGAAGACACAGATCCTGATCAATTTCCAATTAACATGCCTTCAACTGTTTCCTTTCTGTTGTTCTCTTGTTTTCGTGCTTCTAAACAAATGCTTGTTTGTCTGAGCGCAGGAGTCAATTCAATTCAGAGGGAGATAATTACCGGTTCCTGCTTTCTTGGGGGACTTGGTCTTTCTTCAAAGAGCATAAATGACGTTAAAGGAATGGAATGTAAATCACATAATATCCAGGAAATGTGTGTTCAAATCTGGCAAAGAATGACTTTGACCAATGCAATTTATCACATTTTACTTACATTTTGGAATGTATGGGGATTAAAAATCTTCATCATATTGTTAATCTTGAAAAAAAAAAAGTACTTCTGTTTTCCCCCTTTTGCGTGACTTGAACCAGCTGCTCTTTACACTGTGTCAATATGGTGGAAAGGCCTGCAGTGAAAATATGTAATTTGTTCAAAAATTGACCGTCAGTAAAAATTAGGTCCTGATTATGGTAATATGCATTACCAGTCTAATTAAATTATTTCATAACCAAAATGCCCTAGTCCTGTCAATCCAGGGTAATTTTTTTTATCACCAGATTGTGTAGAAAGGACTTCATGCATGAGGTCTTATAAAATATGAATAGACATTTTACACAGATTAGGCTAGTGGTGATATAGTGGTGATATAAGAAAAAGAAGGGAAAAACAAATGTTCAGTCGGTGAAAGCTCTTCCTGCAAAACTGCAGTAGAACACACCATGGAGTATCTTTTCCATTTTAATCAGAGAGATTTGCATGTTCAAGCATGAAATATTGATCATGTTCTGAGGCTAGGTAACTTCACGTTGCTTTGAAATGCCAGATAATCTATTTCAGAAATTAGGCTGGTAATACCACTATTTTTAATAACGGTGTTAATGTCGATTACTACTAGGATTCAGACATTTAATCAGAAGTTTTTTTATTTATTGATATACTGTATGTTTAAAAGTAATATTTTTGAAAAATAAAAATCTTTTTAAAGTATAGATATTTCTTTAAGTGAAATAATGTGAATATTAACTGATTTAATTTAATAGAATTTCACCGTTAATTGGTTTAAAACCAAGTACCTTGTGTGTGTGTGTGTGTGTGTGTGTGTGTGTGTGAGAGAGAGAGAGAGAGAGAGAGAGAAAGAGAGAGAGTTAGAGAAGAACAAGAACAGTACAGATGGAACGATTTTTGTGTTTTCATCTCAGGAGGAGGTTGGGGTTTAACCACCACACATACTCTCTACTCACACTTCTCTCAGCATAGGTCTACATACTGCCTCCTCCTTCCTCATCTCCATCTTATCTCCCCTTTGCAGCTTAGGGCACACTCTGTTCCTACATATGCAGTTAAAAAATGCCACAGTGGTAAAGAGAGCCTGGATCGATACAATTAGTGAAACTCATGAGAGTGGGTCATTAGGCTGGTGGTATAAATGAGACTGCCAGTCAGGGAACAAAGCAAATGTGACTGTGTTTATTAACCATGCCTTCTCTTTAAAAACTTGTGGGGTGTCAACTCAATAACAAATGAGACCATTGTGCTCACTCACACTTTGGATTTCCAGAGATGAGGAAGTAAACACACCAGATGCTGGGGTCTATTGTACCTGATTAATAACAGCTTAAGACAAAACCAGCATCTTCACCATGTTAAAGTCACCATGTTGCTGGTTTTAATAGCTTTTCTGTCAATGACATTACCCAGCTGAGACTAAAACATTTCATCACATTTCCTGGACAATCTATCCTGAACTTATCCTGAACTCTTCATAATTTTTACTGGAGAGTATTTTAATCTTAAGTCTCTGGATGGAAAAGGAGCCCACTGGGTTTGTCTCAGATAGCAAGCTTTGCTCCCTTAAATCTCTGAAAAAAATCAAATAATAGCTCATCAAAATCGCAATAAGAAAAGCAGATTTGCATAAAATGGTAAAAGTGTGATCTAATGTGTTTATGTATGGCAGTAATAAATGTTTCTCCGGAATCAGTAGGATGCGGCTCCTCACATTTCCAGTGCTGCCAACTATTTTCTATGTGAAGAAGCTTAATCCTCCTTAAATATTCACTAAACACTTGTTGTTGCCAATCACAACAAGATTTTCTTCAGTACATGGAGAGCAGTGGTGGTGGGTGGGTAGTTTCATTTGGCAGCCATTCTTTTGGGTGAAAATACATACATGTACATACTTTACATTACACTTTTACTCTTCTATATGTGTCCTGCACTGGGCCACTCATGCAGACCTTGAGAAGAGACCAGTGAATCTCTTCTCCGGGTGGTAGTGGGCTGTTTTATACATGGACAATGTGAATCTTTTACATAATGATATATCAAAAGAGATTTTGACCTGACGGACTGGACTGGAAGGGATTGAGCTGCTAAAATCAAAGCAGGTCCAAGGCACAGTGGAGACAAAATACTGTTCTAGGAGTCCTTATATGTAGTCTTTATGTTTTTGTGATAAAACAGTGCTGTTTGTCAGGGAGCAGATGGATATTTTAACTGCTCCTTGTTCCACTGTATTTGCTGTGCTGGGCTGGGTAAAACAGACCAAGACAGTTTGGCGCAATACAGCCAACCCTGCCAAGCACAAGGACCTGTTGTATATAGCTGCTCATGAAACCCTCCCAGCCAAGACTGTGATGGGCTTCCAGAGAGTGGCAAGGGATCTTACATACCCACAACCAGGGTGTGGCACCTTGGAAGTGAGGACCTGTGGGGAATGACCAGCACTATGGCTCACCCCAAACAGCATAAAACATGCCATCTGGACCTCCAGAAACCTGCTGGCGAGGAAACACGTGACAGTGTATCTTGCAGGCCACGCACCATCTGGCCAAAACAATGCCCCAGGGGTACTCTGCACGTGGACATTCGGAATGAGGTGCTGGGGTCACACATGGAAAGTCCCTGAGCACCATGAACCGTGGCTCCACGCAGACGCACAGCTAATAGGACCAGCGGGAGGGGTGACACCCTGGTTTCAGAGGGGGCTCTGCTGGGGCCTGAAACAGCAGGGTTTTTGTGTATGTTTCAGAAAATGCCGTTTGCTAATATTGATAGAGACTCACCCTGGTGCTGCACAGATGAGAGAATGGAATTTTTAAAAAGAAGTATTCTACCTATTCGATACTTTTTCTTCTTCTAAATCACCAGTGCTACGAAAGGATTTGAAAAATGTACATCTGTACCCTCAATATATTTGCTGGTGACAAGTAAGAGCAATTTCTCTTCTGTTCACCGTGTTCCTATGACTTAAATAAATTGTAGATTAACGTCAGGTTTTTTTTGCGGTAACTTCAGCTTTTATAAGCTGAGCATGAATACAAAGACCAAATACCAATTTTATTTATCACATGCATAGTCAAACAAGTATAACACAGTGAAATGTTCTCTCTGCATTTAACCCATTCACTCAGTAAAGCAGGGGGCTGCCGCCAACGAGGCACCCAGGGAGCAGTGTGAGGGGACAGTACATGCTCAAGGGTACCTCAATTAAATGAAATGAACATTATGCTGAATGTATGAGTTATGCATATGATCTATATAAAAAATCTGAATTTGTTCATTTGCCTTTGAGTGCAAGCTACTGAAACATGAGACACCACTTTATAAATTATTGTCATTGTTTTTGTTGTTGTTGATCTTGTTTTGTTTATTTTCTTTCTTTGACAGAATACTTAACTGCATAAAAACACCAAAAAATAAGAAGAGAATAGAAAAGATAGCCATGGATGATTTCAGTAATGCATTCTACTTATGTAAGCTCCTCAGTTTTACAACAAAGAAAAAAGAAAATCAAAATAGCAAGTTCAAGGGAGCATGAAATTGAGTTTAGAGTAAAAGAAATGATTAACAAGTTTGTGAAAATAGGCAAGAGATTAATTAAAACCATAAAGCACCTCATAATCAGGATATTGTCTTTTGCTTCAGACTGATTCAACACAGAACATTTACCTAGCGTCCACACAGCCAGTAAAACTTGCACAGACATCACAGAAAGATTCAAATATACAGGCCTGACATTTTAACAGTAAATAAATAAAAATGTCAGGCACTGGACACTTTTGTGAACAAGCAATGCATTCTAAGAGATTTTATTCTGAAAGGCAACATATTTCCTGCACAGCTATTAATAATTCTGTATTTTAGTATCATTTTAAGGAGCCCAAATATGGGTTAAATGAGTGCATTTCTCTCTCTTAGGGCTTAGCTGTGTTGTGCTTGTGCAGGAGGTGCATAATGAGCATTCATCCAAAATTAACAAAAAAGTTAAATGGCTTAAACCTGAAGACTTTGGTGGAATTCCCACTTGGGTTGCAGCTCTGTCAGACAGCACAGCTCCCCCAGGGAAAAAGGAGACTGCAGCAGATGGCTTATCTTAGCACTCGTCCACAAGGGACATAAATTCTGTGATGTTTGGCAAGCTTTTCAATTCTCTTGTATTGTCTTACCTCCAGTGGTGCAGTAGAGTAATTTACTATAATATGTATACATGCAGAGGACTCTTTATGTGCACTGATCTCTCAGGTATACCCAGTAAAACAATACCACAGACAACATAATACAATGTGCACATAATTAAACCAAGAAAAACCAAAGCAATACATAAAAAAGCAATATGCAGAATGCATAATTGCTGTTGAATGTGGATTGTGGTGGGCCCGAAGCTGTTATTTAGTCAGCAGTATCACTTGCCAGAGCCCAGAGAGAAGAATAGCCAGTGGCAGAGGAGGCTGGAATCCTGAATAATGGATTGGGCTTCATTGCAACAAGGTCTGGGGTGAACTCCATTTATTGAATGTAGGTAAAATCCTACAAGCTTCTGCAGCAATGCCACAGTTTTCTGTAGAGCAACAGTGTCATGTATCACTGCTATACTGTGCAGATGCCTCTACTTGCTACATTTCTTTAAGTACTGCCAACTTTCGAACATAGGTTTGAAAGCTAAAGGTGCAGGCGCTGTTGTGGTCACAGTGCAGTGGCAATTTAATATAGATCCTATAGGCCAAGGGAACCTGGTGCAGCTGAATTTACACCACTGTGACACTGGTGCTGTGGATCTATTGATGTTCACACTGACTTCTTTGGCCTTGTTGATATTTTTGAGACAAACAGCTCAAACCGCCTAGCACTGGAATTAGTGCTGGGTGATAAAACGAACTCGATTTATTATCAATAAAAAATAGTGCTGTAGTTCTCGAGACCGATCTTGGTTTCGAGACCGGTCTCGAGACCAATTTTTTCTGGTCTTGGTCTTGTCTAGGTCTCGACTCCATTTGTTCTCGGTCTTGTCTTGATCTCGAATCTATTTGGTCTTGGTATTGTCTTGGTCTTGGACATAACGGTCTTGATGGGACGAAAAAAGAAAAACTTTATTACAGATACAGATACATTATACAGTTGGCTGTAACTACCCTAGAGTACAACTGTAAAATAACAGAGCCCAACTAGTTGGGATGTACACTCACATCTCTCATACTCACTCTCTCCCTCAGTCACACACACACACACACACACACGGCCACACACAGACCCTGCCCCCAAACATCTCACCCCATCTCTACACTTAAAGTTTAAAATAACAGAACACGTACCACTAAACTTTACTCAGGTCTTAAAGTATTCCGGCACCATGCCGGATCTCCGACGTACAGTCGTGGGGAAAAATATATATATTTTAGAGCCTGCGCATGCGTTGTAATATTTTTGAGCCAATTTATTTCACCTACCAATTATATGAGAGGAATGCAGCTTTAACTAATGTTACAAGCCTATCAGAAGCAGAGAAGGGCGGGTCCTTGCAACACGGTATGATTGAGACCCATAAGTCAATGTCATGTTGAGTTCTCGGGAAAAAAATGGAGGTTTATGAAACCTGGGGATGATGTCCTAGCAATATAAAAAAACGAAGGACTCAAAAATAAACGGCGCTGGGCATGGATTGAAGAAAGTAGAGATGGCAAGCCTTTTGGTAGCTGGTGCAAGAAACTGAGAGAGCCCGGGGCATGATTCAGCAAGATTTGCTCGAGGAAGCCCCTGTAAGCTAGCAGTGGTAAGAAAGTTCTCGTCATGATTTAGACTCCGGTCATCGAGCCGCTGCCCACGCACTCAAACTTACCACGACATTGCTGGGATCAACTGTTACAGCTGATACACTGTTGCCTATGACTGACCGTGTCTGCGATTTAAAAATACGTTTGTGCACATTTATAGCAGAACATTTGTTGCTTATAACCCAGAAAAAATAAGTAATAATGGCCTTAATTTCACTTCTAATCTACAGTTTAGCAGTTCACTTCTTTAAGCACTTTATTTAAGTACACTCCCAAAAAAATTCAGGCTCCTGATATTTTTACTTTAACCCCTGAGTAAGTCCTTCAAATAAAAAAAGTCGCTTTAATCTGTGTGCATTCATTAGAAGTGAGTGTCACTGTTTGTGCATTATACTTAGTTCTTAGATGCTTACAGGTGTTTTTAATCTGATTTGGTAGAGCTTTATGCTTGTGATAGAGAAGTTCTGTAAAACTGGGGAGCTAAATGTTAGCCACTAATGCTAATTAATTAAGGTCTATTTAGCTCCACATAGTACAGTAATTATTGTACCTTCTTCCTAATTGCAATGCCTAATTTATCTGAGTTGTGCTATGTATTTAGTACTAGGAAATGTGGCAGCTATAGAGTGGTTATGTGCATTTATTTTGTGTATCCCATAGACTACAGCTATTAGAATTGTAACATATTTCACATGTCTCTCTTATGGATATTTGTATGTATTGTAAGAGTATTCATGTACGTTTGTTTTGTTTTCTTGTAGAATACCACACACACACACACACACACACACACACACACACACACATGCTCTCTCACATACAAACAGGCACATTCTCAGCCCTAAGTTCTGTGTGAAGGATTGTGAGCACTTTATTAAATCGAGTTTGAAGATTTTAGACTGGACATTCTCTTCTTACATATCTACTAACCTAAACAAAAAATAAAATTGCTGTTCTAACCCAACCCAACCCACCCTGCAGTGATAACTAATCCATTAGTAAATCAGTTATTCTCCTCCCTACAGTCGCTTCTTTACAAGTTCTCCAAAATCATCGCGAGATCAGCAGAGGAGAAAAGGTTTCACTTCTTGTAGTCAGACAGAGCAGAGAGTGGAGAGAACCCAAGGGCGTCAGAATTATGAAATGTAAGGGCGACACGTCCCCCTCTGTTCCAGTGGTGACGACGCCCAAGAGTAAACCTGCAAATTATCTAAAGTCGGATAGTCCTGTTTTTAACCATAAGCTGCTTAGTCAGATACTTCAACACCTTCCACTGGCTGTGTAATGAGCTCACTGAGTCAGAAGGTACATTTACATTGCTAACTCCATATTTCCAGTGATTTTGGTGAGAGAAAATGAAAAGTAATGCAATATTAGGGTAATGCCTTACATTTTAAATACAGTAATATTGTAATGCAACGAATTACTTTGAAAGAACAGTGACAAGAAATAAATAATGCATTGAAGTTAATTTAACGAGTAATGGCACTTTACAGTAGTGACTATTTTCTCTACAGTCAGTCCAAGAAAAGTGATGGCGATTCTAGCCCTAGTCTGTTTTCGGTCTTTGTCTTGGTCTTGGTCTCGAACTGCCTTGGTCTTGGTCTCACCTAAGAGGGTCTTGGTCTTGGTCTTGGTTTTGGACTTGTTCTTGATATCCTCTGGTCTCAGCAATGTCTTGGTCTCGGGTTAGGTGGTCTTGACTACAGCACTAATAAAAAAATGAGGACGATCGCGATGATACGCGCAGGCTATAAAACTTGATCAAACTAGTTTGCTCAATTTTAGAGCATGCACTGATACAGACAACCCAAGGGCCAATTGAGTAGCATGTTAGGTTTGCATAACAGCCAATATCTGACGGCATTACAATTTTGCCCCTCCTCTCCTAAAGAGGCTATGTTGTAAACATTAGTAACATGGGTATGTTTTGGAAAAAAGACGTTGGGCAACACTGTCGCACCAGTGAGTGAAGCGGAGGAGCAGAATGTATTAAATGCACAGGAGGAGATAATAACGAAAACAGTCCTCAAAAGTATATGTGGTTCGGTTATCTAGCAGGAGGAGTCTAAAAAATCAAAAAGGGACCTTGCAAGTGCAGTGACTTACTTCTCGGCAAACAAAATAAGGCCAGTTAATCTCGTTGAAACCTCTTAAAGTAGTCGACCCGACAGTCGACTAAAACTGAACTCGAAAATGATCTGAAAATGCCTTGTGTGGACAGTGAAACCAATCCTCTGGAATAGTGGAAAACCCACGCAACTGCCTTTTCTAAAGTGAGCCCTCTAGCTAAGTGCTATCTTGGTATTTCTCCGACCAGTTCGCTTTAAGAAAGGGTTTTAAGTAAAGTGGGCAACACTGTGACAGATACTTGCTGCTGTCCTGCTTTATTTTGTGTTTGCCCTTTGACATATTTGTAATATTGTTCTTTTGTGCACATTGGTACATTATTATATGATTTTGTTCATTTGAGCTTTGGTATTTGTTTCTTTAAATACTTGAGAATCAATAAAATGTTTACAATTTTAAGGGAATGTTGTATGTGAGTAGTCATATTTTTGGGAAAAACTATATTTGTTTACTAATATTGTTTATTTTAATGTTTTCATTTGCCGGGAAATAATTATATTTATACTTTATTACATTATTTTTATTATTACAGGAACTATAATATTGATCATTATCGATATCAATACAGGAACAATTATCGTGATAAATTTTTTTGCCATATTGCCCAGCTCTAAATTCAATTAATTTAAATAGCTTCAGTGTGGATCTATAAATAGCAGTGAACAATATCTGGATATCCAGCAACCATAGTTAGATATATATTGGTGTCACCCACAGTCAGAAGTGCATAGATGAAGACCCACTGGACCTGTTAGACCCACCTATCTAGGCAGATTTGACATTAGTTTTACAAATATTTTCAGCAACATAGGTGTTTTCAGTGTGAAAAATGTCCAAAACATGTTTTAAAAGTGACAAATTAACAAAATGACACATAAATACCATCTTGTATTGTTTTGGTTACCAAATGTTCAGTACGGCACAAGATGCCCATTGATGCATTTTTGAGAGAAGCATTCCTAAGCAAAATAGGCAAGCAATCAAGCAATAAAAAATTCAGGTTTGCAGCAATACTTAACAATTCATTTTACTTGACCTAATGGACTCAATTATTATTATTGATACAAATAAAAACATCTGATGCCACAATGTATTTGGAAAAGATGGTGGTCCAAAGATGGTGGTTTTAACAACACTTCCCAGCACTAGAAGCCCTCTAATACAAAACATTTCACACATATGAGAGTTTTCAAGTGGAACATCTAGGAAGCTTGATTTTCAGAATTTTACTCTCATCGAATATGTTTTTGATGTTAACACGTAGAACCACTCCAGTAATCACTCAGTTAAATGTTACAAACTTCTTTCCCATTAGAACTCATTGTCCTATGGGCAGTATGAAATGGGTACATCACACAAATATGACAAAAAATGATAAGCCACGCACAAGGCATTACCAGAATAACAAAGACACTTCTCATTTATGAAGAACATACCTGCATCAGGGAGTCCATCTATGCTTAACATTGACTAATACTTAGCATAGAAGCACTACTCAGGAAAAAATCTTCATTAATGCAGACGCTGCAAGAGCACAATTTTCTGCTGCTACTGAATACAATGTAATTCTTTTTACCTTTCAAAATGGTCAGTCACCTTGTGAGTATTTTCTGTAATTATGTGAGTGTTGTGTTGTTTTTAAACTACAACAGTAGCAAGCAAGGCATGTTTCCACAAGCACTATGATTCTGAAGATGATTGGGGCATTCAGTCACAGTGTCATGAAAATGCAAAATATTTGTCATTTGAATGCGATGCTCTTCTAAACAGCATGTGATCAGAGGAGTCTGACCTGGGAGTTGAGATGATGGCGTACCATAAAGCACTGAATTTGCTGTGTGTTCTCTCCCCACAGGACAAAGTACCAGCAGCAGGGAATGTTGCATTTTAAGAGAAACCAGGTCAGTTGCTCAGTGAGGGGGATATACTGCAGAAGTGTGGAAAATGAGGCTTATAACTACTTATTTGTTACTGGAGCATTGAAAGCTGCTGTCATAATTACACACACTGTCTTCTGGTGAAATTCTAAAACAAGCACCTTCTGGTGAGACAGCAGATATTTTAAGCAATCTCTTAATTAAGTGTGTGGGTTGAGGTTCCAGAAGACTGCAACACAGAAGAAACAGTTCTCTGTATGAAAACAGTTTTGTACAAACTACCGATTGGTGTAAATCCTATTCAAAAGAAATAATCTGAAACTCATGATCAGATTCAGACTAAGGGGGCAACATGATTCAAGGATTGCAGCACAGCAGCACATTATAATTTGAATATGATCACTAGTGAAACACACTCTGCAGTACAAACCACACCTTGCAAGCACATTATGTATTGAAGTGAGTGGCATTGTAACATTCATACCTGCAAATGTGTGCAGCCCACAAAGGGAAGTGATTTTGTGAGTTGCTGTAACCCACTTTCCTTCCAACTCATACTGCACTGAAGCCATATGAATGAGAAATATACTATAATTCACGTATTAAATTGTTGTGTAAATCAGCTGTCATGGATACTTATTTCAGTTATCTGAGATCAGCATTTAACGACATCTGCCACAATAAGTGAACAGTGCTTTTCAGTTTAGAACAGAAAGTGAATTTTACTGCACTTGTTTTGAAACAGCCTTATAAGAGGTCATTTTTATGAGAGTGATGGTAGTTGCGGTGCATGAGAACTCTTGATCCTTTAGTCTAGTGACACATAATACCTTGGCTCACCTTCATGACCAGCCAAAGTATTTGTTTCTATGACAACAGCTAATGCCACTGATCCTGCTGAAGCTGAGATCAGGAAAGCTGTTGAAGCCAACTAGCAGGCCACGGTTTTGGAACTACAAATATAAAGGAACCTTTAAAATAACATTTCAAAACCACAAAAAAACACACACAAAAAACACAGAACTCCAGTAGGTAATGCCGGGGTTCTGTTGTTTTTGCCAGTTCATGGGTTTAAGGGTGAAATGAGTAAGTCTGTTCTTTTTTTCAATTTAATAGAAATATTACATCTAGTTGCAATGTCAAGAGGAAATAACAGCTTTGGGACACAAAAAGTATTTATTAACATAAAAAGTATATATCAGCATAAGAGTTTGGTGGTGAACGTTGTTTCTGTCAGGAGAGAGTCTTGCCAATCAGATGCTGGTAGCACTTTCTACTCATTTGAAATTCAGAAAGGCATGTCATAGATGCTAACATGTGCTTCTCAGTACAGACAAAGCCCATTTAATATCTCAACTGGAGGTCAAAATATAAAACACGTGGCTCCTACAACACATGATTCTGAGAAACAGCTAAGAACATTATTGTGAATGCTGTTATGGCCCATCCTTTCGATTAGGCTCCATATGGCTCATTGCAAACAGACAAAAGCTTTGGGTCAGGATCATAGAGGCCATTTGCAAATCGACAGCTTTCACTGTGACTGCCTGGAAAAACTGACTGGCATGGCAATGAAAGGGATAAGTCTATTCTTTCTTCTTTCGTCTTCTTTCCACTTCACTGCTGCAGATGATTTTTATCATCAGACATGCCAAAATCAGCTGATCTAAGTTCGATCTCTTTGCCCAGATAATTAACCAAAAGCTGTAAAAAGAATTTGAATAGCTCTTTTGTGCCATATATTACTTTAGAAACATGTTTTAAAAGTGGAGGAAAAAAGTCCAAAGCTTGGGGAGGCCATGTGTGTATAAGTGAGGGGATAATAAAACACATGTAGCGGTACTTACACAGTACGCTGGTACGTTCTTTTAAACCCTTGTAGCACACAGACAACAGCCAACAGTCGAGGGGTAAGTAAGAAGAACAATGCTTTATTAAATTTAAAAGAGGGACAATAAAAACAGTTGGAAGTAGACCCCGTCTTCCTGTCCCTGTCAATTACCCCCGCTAACTCGCCCCTGACTGCCCGGGTATGAGAGTACTTGTTCGGCGCCCCTTGTCCCCAAGCTGGTGGATAACCCAGATGCCAGAACCATGAGATGGGCCGCCTCGGCGGTTACGTGATACACCCCACACCACTAGCCTTCACTCGGTACACCCTGTGCTAGTTCAA
>JBBKCR010002465.1:0-13162 GCA_037577295.1 Ladigesia roloffi | reverse complement strand
ACACACAAGTTAGCGGTGAAACACACAAGTTAGCGGTGAAACACACAAGTTAGCGGTGAAACACACAAGTTAGCGGTGAAACACACAAGTTAGCGGTAAAACACACAAGTTAGCGGTGAAACGCTGCCGCGGCCCCAGACTCCTCCTCAGTTCCTCCAGCTGCGGTTTGGATTTGTGCTTTAATCCAATAAAGCGCTGATTGAGCTGAAGCAGGTGTTTGTGGTATTTGATGAGAATTACAGTCAGGGGTGCACCAAAAATTCGGCCACAGACATTTTGGGGCCGAAAATGGCAACAAAGATACTATTGGTTTCGACCGAATTTTATTTATGTATCGGACAGAAACTGTGATGATGTAACCACACCCTCCCCCGGCCAGACTGGATCAGAGTCCGGGTGTCCGTGCTTTTCTATATTTCTAAGAAAGACACTCGGAGAGGCGTTTGTTTTAAGATTTTTTTTGTTTGTTTGTTTAAGCCTACACAGAATGTAGTTTATCTTTCACCAGCACTTGTTCTGAATATGGGCAAGCACTTCACTCAGAATATTAAAACTGCATTCACTAACTCCATGAGAAAAGATATTTAAATGTATAATATTTAAGATTTCTTGCTGTTAGGTTATTCATGAGTGGGGCCAAGGGGACCAATAGCAAACAACATTTTATTTCTAATACAATAATAAAATATTGTCTAATTATCCTATTATTATTTTAAAATAATAATTTTTATTGTATATATTTTTTTCGGTTTTCAGTTTCACTTTTCGGTCAGCGTGTTTACCCATTTTCGGGTTTCGGTTTCTGCCCAAAAAATAATTTAGGTGAATCCCCAATTACAGCGTAATAACTGTGGCAGGAGTCAGGGTATGAGCCAACACACACACACACACACACACACACACACACACACACAAAATCCCCATTTACTGAATTAATATTATTCTTATACATTCTAATATAGCAGATACCACTCAGATACAGGTTTAAATAAAGTTGTAATAAATAATTTCCACAGTGCTTTGTGTGTGTCTACATAATACACAAAACTGAATTATTATTTTGGCAATAGAACCCAATTGTCAAGACCTCCAGAAAAATATCGTAAGCAAACATACAAGAGTTAAATAAATATGAGTCTAAGGATTCTGCCACAGGAAATACAAGAATAAATAATTTACTCCAAAATATAAACTCCATCGGACAGGACCAAATTTGTATATGACTTTGGCTAATTCTGTCATTCAGTTTGTGTTTTATTAATAAAAAACAGGCAGTACAGAAAAATGGCAATAGAAACTGAATGTTCTGTAGGAAACCTCCCAAAGGGATCAATAAAATGTCCATCTATCTCTCCATCTAGCTCCAGTAAACGCCTCGCTACCGTGAGGAACCTACAAAGACATCTTTCTGATCTTTGGGCTCAGGCTGTATTTACTGTTCCGGGCACTTGCAGCGATCTGGTAGATGCTATTAATGGACCATCCTTAAGGCAGAGCAAGGGAGCATGATTAATACTAGTACACTCTATGTGTGTGTGTGTGTGTGTGTGTGTGTGTGTGTGTGTGTGTGTGTGTGTGTGTGTGTGTGTGTGTGTGTGTGTTTTCATAACCTTTCCCATGTGCTGCTCTTGTACAATACTAAAAGAAAGTGATAAAGCAGCCACATCAACGAACTGAAATTGGCTGAAACCGTTTCCATCCTCAAAACCGAAACATATGAAAGATTTGTGGTCATTACAAAGATCAATCAACGTCATTATTGTACCAAAAACAACAAACAATTCATGAAAAATGAGTCTTACATTTATTTATGTCCTTTTTCCAGGAGGTCTGAATGAGGTTAAAATCGTTTTATTAGAGAGAACTGGCGGAGATACATGGCTATACAAGGCCAGCCAAATACAAAACATAGACGGAAACAACGACAGGCCTCCTGAATCTACCGGCACCCTGACGTCTCAGCAAACATCACTACAACTCTACTATGGCACATTTTTACTAAAGGCCCTCCATGGAAATCAGAGCCTAATAAGATAAAGGAGTTTTGCACAGCTCAGTCGACAGCCGGGGAACATCAAGGAGGAAACCCCGAGAACAGTTTGACTGGTGGGGACCAAAACTAGGACAGCATATTACTGAAATAAGCTGGAAGTTTATCCACAATTTCTTTGTAGATATAACTGGAATTTATGTTAAGATGAAGCCTCAAATCACCTGACAGAGATGGCTAGTGGCTGGTTAGCTAACTAGTGGCATTAAAACAAGCTGTTTATTTATGAAATTTCCCATAACATGAATATTTGGGAGATATTTTAACAATAAGACGAGTTCCCCTCCTGCCTATGGTCCTCATTCTGCTCCGCTGTTCAGAGAGCGACAGCTCAGATGGCCCAATCTGGAATTTGGCCCCAAATGATGTCATATGGGGAAAGGTTTCCGCCCCTTTCTCGTTCTTTCCCCGTCCAGAAACCTCTGCACATCCTGGGGAAATCTCACTGTGGGACTGGCTGTAATTCTGCACTAGACATGGGATGATAACCGGGTTCAAGGTTTAACGCGTTTTAAAAAGTTACGGTTTCAAAACCGCAAAAGAAAAAAAGGGATACCATTCCTACGATATGAGCAGTGTTTGTGTCGTTAAAGAAAGAATTTGTTTTTGAAAATATTATTTGTTTCTTTATTTTGATTATTGTTGAGCTGCAGGTTTAGACTCACAAAAGTGACTGCAATTTAATTTAATTAAGAAGATTACATTATTTATTTAAATTATTTTGCCTGATGTTCAAAATTACAAAATGTTCTGTATGTTTCCTAAAATAAAATATACTGTGTTCAGTTGGAAAAAGAGTTGATTTTTATACCCAGACATTTAAATACAACGATGTAGAGCAGTAATTACAATACCGTGATACCGCGATACCGTGATATTTTTATCCAAGATTACCATACCGTCAGAATCTTATACCGGCCCAGGCCTATTCTGCACCACGGCTGAATTTCAGAAAGACACTTCAGAAACAGTATTAAGGGACCAGTAAGACCTATTTAAAAGCATTAAATAATCAGCGTGTCATGGGACCGTTAAAGAACCACAACAAACAGTGATGCATCTTTCTTTTCACTATTAATCTGAGCTTTAAATGACTCGAATGTTGGTCTCTGAAATTTTACATGATAAAATTTGCATACGGCATGGCCAAATTTAACCCCCCCTTTGCCGTTTTAATTCTAAAAGCCAAAGATCCACTGTACTTTGGATTTAAACTGTGGAGGAGCAGCAGATCTCTGGCCTATTATCTTTTCCCAAACAGAGTTAGAGAAGAACTGGCTCTGATGACACAGGGTGCAGTGCTGCCTGTCAGTGTGGGACTAGTTTCCATTACAGGATTATAGAGGAACTGCAAGGTTTCAACACCTAGACTTCAAACAAATACTAAACCAATAATTTTAAAAAATCTACGTCATTACTTGCCGCACATAAGAAATGCAGCATGTTAGGGAAAATATCCCCCCCCCCCATTTTTGCAAAATGTCATTCAGAACTTTGTGTTAAATGTAAAAATGTCACCCAATGAGGCAATACAAGTTCAGTTCCCACTCTGCATTACACCCAGTCACAGACTAACTAACTGAATGAATTAAACTGCAGTCAGTAAGGTTCCATCTCCATGTGAGAAATGACACAAAAGCATTGCAGGAGTGTTTGTGCACCTGTAAATGCCGCCGGGCTCGTGTTCCTGTGGACCTTCCTGTCTGAGTTAGTGCATGAGGGGGTCTGTGAGCGCCATCTTGGCTTGACTCCAAAATAGAGTGTGTGTACGGTTACAGAAAAGTTGTGTGTATCAAATATCAGCAGTTCTCAGAATGACTTCCTACCCCGTCTGTCCCCCTCTGCCTTTCCACACCTCCTCCACCTACGGAACCCCGCCAGGACAAACCAACAACGCGTCTGTTTACATCAGCAGTCTGAGTTTCTGAAGATATTACTACTAGAGGTCGACCGATATTGAATTTTACCGATACCGATAGCTAGGTTGTTCCGTACTTGCCGATAACCGATTAATTAACCGATAGTTTTTTAAATCGATACTGGATTTTATATAAAAACACAACACTCCATGTAAAATAGTACTTAACTTTACTACAAAAAACAAACAAATAAACAGTACTGAATCATAAAAAAGTGCTATATGAATAAATATTTAATAAATATTGAGGTAAATTAAAGACATCCTTTCAAAATGAAACAAGAAGTAACCCCGGATTTTTGTCGATAACAGATTTTAGCAAAACCGATATATTGGTCGACCTCTTATTAGTATTTATTCTTTTTTATTTTATTTAGTTTTATGTAATAATTACATTCTACAGTAAATAGTGATGTTATGTTCAGTATCGCAGTGAGTTCTTGTGGAAGTCCAGTATTACTGTAGTTCCATCAGGAACTTGCTTTCACTAAATTAAAGCAGGTGCTGCTGATGGAGTTTCATCCAAAAAACGGCTGGAGGAACTGAGGAGGAATCTGGAACTGAACCTTTGTTCTCCTCACTTGTTTACACAATATCAACAACATTTATACAAACTAAACTAATCCTGATACTTTTTTACTGTTGCCCAGCTTGTTCATATTTACTCAAATGTAAACCTGGTTGCAGAAATTACTTTACACTATTTGCATAGGTGCCTTAGACTTTTGCACAGTACTGCATTTCTGAGGAGTCATTATTGCAATCACATGCTAAGTCTGAATATTGGAGGGGTTTACAAAATCACTAAAGACTAAACAAACTACATATTAAGTAACAGAAATGTATATTCTGTAGTTTTACTTTTCTGTTTGATTAAACTCTCACATCCATTAAACTGCATTTACAGTGAAAACTTTTACACTTCAGAACCACTCAGTTACATTCATTTCATTTTTGTTGCAAGAAAGAGAAATATATATTTTGCAAAGGAGCCTCTAGCCAATCACAGTGTTTCTAAAAGGGCGACCAATCACAGCTCCAGGTGAGTTATCATGTGTTCGGTTGAATCAAGGTGGTCATGTAATCCAACAAATGCGTAATTATTCAATAACACATTAAAGGCCCCGACTGGCAAATGTGTTTTAAAAAGGTGATTTTCCTTCTTCCTTCCTTCCTTTCCTTCATTTTCTCACTGTTTTGTGAATGAAAAATATTTTATAATTTTTCAAAAATCAGTCTTAAATTATCATCATCAATCAATAGATTGAAACATGCTCTTTCAGTTACTGTGCCTTTAAGACTGATATATGTAAACAGTCTCTTTTCTGCACTGTATTGTAGCTCATTCCGAACACAGCCTGGAGCTGAAAACCTCCTTATAACTTCACAATGAACATATGAGGCTTAACTGCTGTAGACTGATAAGCAGATATATGGAAGTGTAATGGTGTGGAATAACATTTAGAGGCTTTATGTCTTTTTGTAATCCCAGAACAATATAATATGGGCTCTTTAATATAATGAAAGGCAAAATATGTAGCATTAAAACTACAATATTAATATTTTGTCCATATCGTGCAGTCCTAAACAGAACCCTCTATTACAAGAGTGTACTTTTTCTCTCACCCACACTTCATATTCCTCACTCCTTACCTCACGATCAGAAAACCTTTCTATTTACAAACGCTCCACTGCTCCCGAGAGACTGGAGTCCGCCCCAGGGTTCTGTTCTCGACTCTCGCTTGTTTACATGATTCACATCACATTGTGAGTCTCCCTCTGCCAACATATTTGTCATATAAAGCCCTGAATGAACATTTTTCAAATTTAATACTGGAAAAAACGGATAAACTAATAGAGCTGCACAGTATATCACCAGGAAATCAATAATTTTCACTGTTAAAAGTGTTGAAGAATCAGTGGCGGGGCTAAACTGCTGTATCAAAAATAAGGAGATTTAATTTTAATGTGTTGGTTTGTGAGATCACAAAAACTATGATATATGGACTCTAATGATGGACGAGTAAATTGGTATCATTTAAACCACTCTTCAGAGATTATTCTTTTTAATACCAGAAGACTGATGATATGGGCACATATTTAAAGAAAATATGTAACAGTAAAATCACAACACTGATGTGTATCCATATTGTGCAGCTCTAAATACTTGTGTTCAGTACAGTAATCGCACAGAAAAACACTCCACAGGCAGCTTCTAAAACAGTTAACAGGTACGAACAGTGCTGCTATGTGTTCACACTGGTATAACACTGGAATAAAAATAAACCTAACTGCATAGTTTATGAAATGTATAGGACAGTAATAGTCTATAAACCACTTAAAAGAGAAATAACCCTTTTGTGACATAGTACTTTTTTCCCGTTCTGGGTGATTAGCTTGCGGCTAGCGCTAACCTACCTCTTAAAGGCAAACCCGGTACATTTATATATACATGTTTTAAGCAGATTTTGGTCTTTTTCTATGACCTTGAACTGCATTACTCACAAAATCCCCTGCGGTATCGGAGCCCCCTCAGAGAAACCGTTACAATTAAACCGTTAAAATTCAAATTTAAATACGGGCGCGCGCGGTAGGACAATCAGCACCGCGCGAGTTTCTTATTATGTATTTATTTTCACTAAACCACTTTTTGGATAACGGAGACACCCAAACTCTCCCGGTCTGTCTCTACCGGCGTTTCTCTCTCTATATACATATAGCTCCATCTCTCTCACACGTTTTTTCCCTCTTTCCACCTCTCTCCCTCTCGTTTTTCCCTCTTCCCACCTCTGTCTCTCTGCCTCTCTCGGTCTTTATCGGTGTTTCTCTTTCTCTCGTTCCATCTCTCCATCTTTATCTTGTTTTTCTCATATTTTCCATCTCACTCTTGCGCGCGACCTCCCTCCATTTCTCTCTAATGTATAAATTAGCTGTGTTCTAATGTTGTAACTACACTAACGGTGTGTGTGCAGCAGCGTTCTGTGCTCAGTGTGTTCAGTGGTGTGGGGTGCATGTGAAGTACGAATGTGTGTGCGGTTTGGGGTGTTCGCACAAAGTAAATGGTGAAGAAATGAAGATCACCTGGTCCTGCTGAACGAGGGTCTAATTTTATCAGTATACTGATCAGTATATCAGTATCAGTATATCAGAAACACATTTTTTACACACACACACACAAACACAAATAAATGCACAACAACCCGTTTAAAATGTGCTACCAATGCTGCCGTAAATGAAACAGTCTGAATCGCTCAACATTTGTAACATTACTTTGTTGTTTACACTCCACTCTCATGCAGGAGAGCCTGTATGAGGGCGTGGCCACTTATGGAGGGCGGGGCATTTGCTAGACATGGCCCACCAATCACAAATTCTCGATTGGTGTATCCAATAATAAACAACCCGTGTTAACGAGGCCTGCTTTAAGGTCCGGGTGGGTCGATCAAGGTTACGGATGATACAACCAACCTCCACTGCCAGAACTGGGTATAGTTCAGGCCATCAGACTCCTCAGTCAGCACACACACACACACACACACACACACACACACACACACACACACCTGAACTGAATGTTTCTCTCCTTACATGAATACACTGAAGTTTTCTTCCTAAATTACTATTTACCACAACTGCCACTGTAAATACCCCTTTGTTTATATACTGAACATTCTCTGCCCTGCTGCTGGTACTATTTTAATAGTTGTCATAGTTGCTCTCTACCTCCTTTGTGCAATTTTGGACCGCTGCTAGAATACAGGGTTTGTCATAGTATTGTATTCATTCACATGTCAACTGCACTAAATGTTGTCTTGTCCTGTTGTTTTGTTGCTCTTTTGTTTTTTTTCTGTCTATTCTTGTGTCCTAACTCTGCTGCTCTTTTTGCACTCTTTTGTGTACTTCCAGTACTTATGTGGTGTCTCTGCTTTTCTTATTGTGCTGAACTATTGTCCTAGAGTGTATAGCTGAAATGGCAATAAATCTTATTGACATGATGTGAATGGCCTAGTTGGTGCAAACATAAAATTTTTTGTCTGTGAAACTGTCTTAACTTTGGCATGTTTAGTAGATTCAATGAAAAAAATACAAACAAATGTGTTACAGCGCCAGGCTGCCTAAAGAGCCTCCATGAAGGAGATCCAACCACTCAGCATTCAGTACCACCAGTAAAATGATCACCACCTAATCATCTGGAATCATCTACTCCAGGTTCTTCACTGGTTTAGGACTTTCACATGTTGGTCACAAAGAAACATATACACAGAGACCACTCTTATTTCGGATTGACTGTTTCTAAATGTGTCATGATTGTGACATCTAGTGGTAGAACTGTGTATTGCAGCAGTTGCGAGGTGCAAATTACGGCAAGCTGGAAGTTTAATTTGTCAGCGCGTACAAGCCATATATGGAAACTGAGCTGTTCCAAAGTGGATTTTTTCAATGAAATGCCTTTCCAACAATTCAATACACTGTAGCATGGATTTTTTTTGGATGAGGCCCCAAACAAAAAAGAGATTATTTACACACCATTGTCATAATGTGTTGTGCGTAGGTTACTTTTCTTGTTTAGTGTAAACCTGTAGGCAACTTGTTATGTTGTGCTATGTGTCAGAGCAGAGGCAGTATCTCAGCACAGCAGTCACTGACTGAAAACGGGAAACTCCCTGATATTGGCACAACACGTTCATAAGTTCACTGCTGTTACCGTGGATATTCTGCAATAACACCCAGTAGTTGTGATCACATTAGTCATGTTAGTATCACTTTTTCAGAGAAGAGTGGGGGAAGCAAGCAGTTTTCTAGGCATTAAATTTTAAGAAAGGGTAGAGTTTTTTGCTGCAGGTGTAGGGCCTGTATCCTTACCATTTGATGTTCTACAAAATATTGCATTTTTTTCTTTTTAAACCAACAACATAAATGTTGAAGTTTCAAGTTCCTCTTATGCCATTATTTGAAACGTAAATATCATTTAGTCAATATACTAAATATATAGAAATAGAGCCACGTAACTTTCTAACGTAGAACAGCTGTGAAAGCTGAGGCATTAGCAACCTATTTTGTGATGAATGCTGAGTTAGAATGCATCCAGTGTATATCTGTTTGTTATTATAGGCTTTATATAATGTAAGGTTGTTTAAAAAACCCTGTGTGTATCATTTATTGAATAACTTTGGAATCCTTTACAAATAATTTAAATGACCTGTGCTTTTGGAAAAGCTGTGTTTTGATCAAATTCCTTGCAACCCACTACCCTTTGCATATTACCTGGCTTACTCCCACTCAGGGGGCTATAGGGCTGTTATGGGGGAGTGTGACAGGGAGGGACACGTAAGAGGACACTCTACTCACGCAGAATAAAAGAGCAGCTGGGCATGCTGGAGGAAGACTGCACGAAAGAATGAGTGGAGCCATGGGACACTCCATGTGCCAGCTGGGGAGGGAGCATGTTCGAATTGGACTCGCAGAAACTCTCAGCACATTTGTCATGATGGTAAGATGACTTGTGATTCAAATTAACATTTATAATTATGAAACATCTGTGTTGCAAAATTCAGCTCTGTCTGTGAAACCTGAATAATCATTGTAACAATTATGTTATCAGTATAATTAAACACATTAAGCCTAGTCTAGGACAAAACTGCACTGTCAATGGCTTTCCACCAATAAAATTCTGTTTAAAATAAAGCCTCATCTAGATCCGGGAGACCAGCCCGTAGAATTGGTGTATTAAAAACAGTTTTAAATAATATTAAATAGCTGTTTCTCACCCTATCAAAAAATGAATATCTACCACACCAATCCACTGTCTTGCATTGAAAATTGGGAGAGTATAAAGTATTTTCTGGAGAAAGTGATGGAGTGTGGAAATCTATGTGCTTAACTTATTAATTTGTCTCATATCCCCCAGAAGCAGAGTTAAATACAATCTTACATACAGTAAAATGATAGCCTGATTGTTTATTGAAATTTTTTATCTATTTAAATTTTTTATCTAAAACTACACATTTATTTGTATAAAGTATTTTTTTAGCATTCTTCTAGAACATTTAAGATAAAAATGCACCTCCATGATGAGGAACACAGCAGTCTAGTCTGTGTTTTTTGATTAAAATAAGTTATCTACCTCAGGACACAGTATACATTAGTGGCAAAACTCAATGTGAGGGATCATATAGACATATCATATACATATCTTTTATCATATAAAAATCATATGTCATATAAAATTGATCATGTTTCTATCATTACCCTTGGCCGTCAGATCATCACATGCAAGTCACCTGTTTATCCTCCCATTTTTAGAAACAATGACCTAAACGTAACCCTTTGACGTCATTAACCACAAGGATAGTTACTATTGTCAATAGTCAGGCACACCCTGCATGACTGATCAAGCAGTATGTCCAGAATAATTTAATTCATCATATCTGGTCATTAAACTATTGTTTTTTGGTCTAAAACTACAGGCTCCAGAAAAGAAATAGTCCAAGTTTTAGCCCAAAGAATGACCAGAACATTCTCTTAAAAATATCTTTCAGAGGATAGTTATTTTGAAAACTAATTTCTTACCTAGGAAATGCGAGTTTGAATAACCTTTTAAAAGTTGAAACAATATTTGCATTATCTAATTTTTCGAGGCACACAAACTAGTATCTTCAAACTCACAAACCTATCATTTAAAAATGGTTCATGAGCAATTCATGTACAGTATCACTCAAGGTACTACGTTTTAATGATGTGTGTGTTTTAGGTGTTTGGACTCGGCTCTGTTGCTCAGGTGGTCACAGGAGGGAGCCTTTTTGGAGACTATTTAAGTATTAATATAGGATTTGGTCTGGGGGTGGCAATGGGGATTCACATTGGTGGAAAGGTATCAGGTAAGGTGGTCCAGTGTCCTTTGAAATGTGTAATTTTGTGTAATTTCTGAAATATTGAAGAATGTGTCTTGTTCCACGTTCTAAGGTGCCCATATGAACGCGGCTGTGTCTTTCACCATGTGTGTGCTTGGCCAGCTGGGCTGGAAGCTGCTGCCGCTCTATGTAGCTGCTCAGTTCCTAGGCTCTTTTCTTGCAGCCGGAACAGTTTTTACCCTTTACTATGGTGAGTAAGCTCAAACTCATTCAGCTTTTGACTTTTAATGTGGCACTTTGCCAAAAAAAGTTACATTATATGTATATATGATTGTTGTCCGCTGTCTTTATCTAGAGTTTTGCACTGGGCTACTGTAGATATGCAATATGAACAAAAGTATTAGGACATACCTGTGTTACAGGGTCCAGGCTGGGCCCCTTACTTATAGTGAAAGGCAATCTTAATGCTTCAGCGAACCAAGACATTTCACACAATGTGATGTTTCCAACTTTGTGGACCCAGTTTGGGGAAAAACCTTTTCTGTTCCTGCATGACCGTGTCCCAGTGCAAGTGGAAGAACTTGACTGGTCCAAACAGAATCCTGATTTCAGCCAAATTCAACATATTTGGGATGAAATGAAACATATTTATGATGAACTTTGGGATGAGCTGGATTGTGAGCCAGGCCTTCTCATCCAACATCAGTGTTTGACCTTATAAATGCTCTACAGCAGGGGTCGTCAACTTCATTTTTCAAGGGCCAGAGACTACATTTTCTTGGCAGACACTGTCAGATGCTCTTCTAAAATAATATAAAGCTGATATTGTATCTTAAGGCCCATCTAACTGTGGTTTGGGGTGGTGGAGGGTGCTGACGGGATTCCGGACATGCCTATCACACTCTCTTTCCATGGGCGACTGAAGAATCTAGCCATCTTGCTCCATAGACCTCCATTCATTTTTCATCGGGGGGCCAGCTACACAAGCAAGTCTGCTTAATAAACCATTTGGATATGTGAATGTGTGTGGCGATTTCCTAGTTTATGTGATAATACCCCAAGAGCTTCCTTTACATTGTTTGTGGCTCTAGTGCAAATCTCAATAAGCAAACCTTGGACGTCTTGACTAAGCAAACACGTCTTGGCTAATTGACTACATTGTAGAAAGGGGAAACTTCTGTAAATGGGATTCATAAACCGTGAGCTGCTTTTAATATTTAATTTAACATGATTACTTGTTACTTACGTTAACAAATCAAAAGGGCTTTCTTCTAACTGTGTCATAGATGCCATATACCATTACTGTGGGGGTAATTTCACGGTGTCTGGACCCAAAGCAACAGCTGGAATCTTTGCCACTTATCCTGCACCTTATATTTCAATACAAGCTGGATTTCTGGATCAGGTGAGACCACCTTTACAAAGTGTTGGATAAAGAATTTAAGAAATGCTGGTAAAACAAAAAAATGATGTAATACCTTATAAAGGCATTCTGCAGCACCCCGTGAGGACATCTACTCGCCATGGGTGAGAGGGAGAAAGCGTTTGGAACTGTCGTGGCTTTTTGAGTCATTTTGATTAATTCTTTGGTTAAGGCCAGTATGCCAGTCTAATACATTCCCATCTGCCTGACTCAGGTGCTTGGCACTACCATGCTGTTGCTGTGTCTAACAGCTCTGGCAGACCAGAGGAACCAGCCTGCCCCATCTGGTGGGGAGCCTGTGGCTGTGGGGGCTCTTGTTCTACTGATTGGAGTTTCCATGGGGAGCAACTGTGGCTATGCCATCAACCCTACACGAGACCTGGGGCCAAGAGTCTTTACAGCACTTGCAGGGTGGGGATCAGAGGTGTTCAGGTAAATAAATCAGACAAACATACTGAGTGAGCATTTGTAGTTATAGCAGGCACAACAAACCATCTCTGAATAGCACATAGATAATTAGTAATAGCTATCAATAGTTACAATAATTATATTGCAAACTACAAACGATAAAAGTTACAATAATGTGTATATTGCAAACTACAATTGCTATTAATATATGTTTCTATAACACTATCAGAAATAATCAAATGTAGTTGTAAAACCAAATCTGCATAAACCCAACATGATAAAAATGTGTTACACTTTACTCTGGATAATGGGTAGAACAATCTGTGTTTTTTTAAATGAAAAGAAAAGCACATTTTAATGTTATGAGATGCATTAAAAGGATAGTTCACCCCAAAATGAAAATCTGATGTTTATTTGCTTACCCCCAGTGCATCTAAGTCGAAGGTGACTTTGTTTCCTCAGCAGAACACAAACGCAGATTATTAGCTTTAGCCGTGGCAGTCTGGTAGTCA
>JBBKCR010002438.1:0-13166 GCA_037577295.1 Ladigesia roloffi | reverse complement strand
CTTTGAGCAGGCTATATGTCTGCCACAGGCATGTTTCATTTTTTATATTCACACTATACTGAGAAGAGTTTTTTTTTATTATTGTAATGTTATATGTTACAAAATTTGTAATTATCTGATTTCTTGAACAGAAAATTTAAGCTACTTCTTGTTTTGGGATTTTATGTAGTTAAGGCCAATCATAGCAATAAAGTTGTACTTCTGACACTATATCTGATGTCTGCAGCCATTTTTTAAGTGCATTGGGGAAAAAAATCGAAAATCGAATTGAAACTCGAATTTTTCTTTAAAAATCAAAGATTTTTTTAAAGGCAAAATCGCCCAGCCCTACCAAGGACTTTTAAATTAAAAAAAAAAAGTTTATTATCATATTAAAAGCAACAGTAGACCAATAGCAAGAATAGTTTTCCACAAAATTTTCACTTCAAACTGCAATACAAAAAAAACCAACAAAATTCCTCCACTTCAGTGAACTTATTTTCAAGCTCTGAATATAAATGTAACAAAAGAATAGTTAATACACAATGAATAAACGTCCAAACAACTAAATAATCCCCGAAGCCTTGAGATTCTTTGTAGCTCGGTGTTCTCTGTATAATACATTTTCATATGCATATATAAATTGGTAGTGTTTTCACTGTAACTTACAGACTTTTTACACATTAGACATTTTGCTGTTGTTTCATTTTTCGTCCTGAAAGTATCGCCACACAGTACTACACCGCAGTCTGAGTAAAACCTTTTTACGGCACCTAATAGAGAAACTCACATAATCAAACTCCTGCCACTGATGGGGACCTTCAGCTTCAGGACCTGAAAGTATTTCTTCTCTGAGCCACAGATGGGGAACTTCCATTTCATCAGGTCCCACTGGTTGAAATGGATGGAATGAAGCTTGTTCAGACAAAGGCTATCCTGAATTACATAGCAGGGAAATACAACCTCTATGGCAAGGATCTTAAAGAGCGATATATGTGAGTGTGAACTTCTCAGGGAATCTCTAGTAGGCCTACTGAAAACCATACAGACAAATGGAATGTCCTTTTTTTCTTCTTTTCTTTCAAGGATTGATATGTATGCTGAAGGTGCTCGGGACCTTGTGGACATAGCCATGATGCTGCCCTTTGTACCACCAGACAAAATGCAGAAGGAACTGAATGATTTGGATTGCAAAGTCAGAATCCGTTCTTTTCCAGCTTTTGAAAAGGTGTGAATTTCTTACTATAGACCCTTTTCTACAGTGGGGGTTCAAACGTTCCCTGTTTGTATCTCCCATTGAAGATCTGTATCTGCTTAGCATGTTTAAATATTTGGGTGTGCTGTGGCTGTTCAGGCTCTCGCAGGTTCTGATTTCCTTGTGGGTAATCAGCTGAGCTGTGCAGATGTGAGTTTGTTTGAAGCCATTCTGATGCTGGAGGAAACGTATCCTACTATACTTTCAACATTTCCCAATATCACGGTGAGCTGCACATTTAGTGAAGACCAGTTTGGATGCTATTTGTAATTAAACATTAGATTTGGGGTGTAAACAAATCATCCAGAGTGGTTTGATGTGAAACTAGCAGACTCAATTTTGTATTGACCAGGAGTAATGAATCATTTTTAAATACAATTTCTTGAAGTTTTCATAGATTTTAACAAAACGTTGATCTTTGAACATTTTGTTGTTGCAGGAATCAACAAGTTATTGTAAACAACTTTTGAGGGCACAAATATTTAATTAGTTAACAGCTGAATGAGTGCTCAATAGAAGAAAAGAAACATGGGGTCACCAGGACTGGATTGGGAACCGCTACATTAATCCTTCATGTGTGTTTTCTATCACCACTAGTGTGTAAATGTCTTTAAAACACAACACTTCACATCAGACCACACTGAATGATGTAATTCCTTATATATAACTATAACTATACAGAAATACAGAGCTGACACTCTCAATATCCTAAAAGGTTGCTGCACGTTGTAGTCTAGCTGGTTTATGAATTCTGTTTCTATAAGTTGCCTGCTTGTCTTGAAGAAAGCTCCTCTATTCTGCCCCAAATCAACAGTCTTAACCAATACATACATTCCATAGAACTGGTTGTACCATTTCAGGTTAAGAGATGTTGGTAACATTTGGACACTTGGTTGATCAAAACAAGCAAGCTCCTCCCTTACAGCCAGTCATTTAAATATGTCAGCTTTATAAATCTCTCTTTTATTTCTCTCTTTTGTTATCAGGCTTTCCAAAAGAGAATGAAAACAGTTCCAGGAATCAACAAGTTCCTGCAACCTGGCAGCCAGAGACAAGTTAAGCCTGATGGTGAAGTCTGTGTTCAAGATGTGAAAGTTGTATTAAGTCATCTTTTTGAATAAAAAAAATGTGAATCCCAATGAGGAATATGTAAGGCACTTGAATAGTTTATTGTGCTTGTATGTGGAAGGAGGATTATATATGACTGTATAAGTAATATTGGCTAATCAAATAATATTGGATTTGTATTGCAAGATCATGCTGATGCATTTCCTAACATGTTTAATTGCAAAAACGGGCTAGGAGTGCTGTGCTATTCAACTTCGCAGGATAAATCAGCAAAATAATGATTTGTCAGTCATACCGTGGAATTAACAGTAAGGACTGAGAGTAGAAAATAAAAAAGGGAGACGCAGATTTGAACAATTATAATGTAATTAAACTGGAAGGTATAATGGCATGTAATGTGAGGATTTGTTTGAGCTTCTGAGTTTCTCATACAAAGGGGTTCCCTGTCCTAGTCCTGTGTATTTTGTTTCTTGTGCTTTGTCTCATCTAGCTAATCTGACTCGACTCCTTAACAAATTTAACAAGCCATTCTAAAAGAGGCCCTAGGCCTGAGGTTTTGCACAGGTCTGCTACTGTTGAGAACTGTTTAGTAGGTGGATGTGAGAGTTTAGTCTATGTTTGTGTATGGATGTGCCTCTTTCATATAATAAATACTCCATGTTGACAAAAGTAATGGGACACATATGACCATTACACCTACAGGGGCTTTAATGTGGAGTTGCAGCTGCCCCCCCTAACAGATTCCACACTTTTTTGGAAGGGTCCCCACAAGAGTGTTTCTGGGGTAATTTGTGCCTATTCATTCTGTAGGCACTGATTCTACTTTATGATAGAACTGCAGAATTATCACATAAGTCTAGTTTAATGTTTAATTTTTTTAGCTTGTAGACGATAAGAAATCAAGAAAAGAAGGACAGCATAGAATGGGATTTGAATGGCAAGAATTGGACTCATAGTGTATGAAACTGCTCTGTATAAGTTTGTGAAATTTCTGCCCTGTTAGATCTGCCCTAGTCAAGTGCTGTTAGTGTGAAACAGAAATATCTATGTACAATGACAACTTAGCTACAAAGCATGTTACTGTGGAAATGTGTTCTCTCCAGTGTTGGGTCAAGCTTCAGTATCTGGCAGTATATATATTGGTGGATGACAGGAGAAAAAATCCTAATGGAATGCAATGTTTTAACAGAAAAGTTTGGCGGAGGGGGGATAATGACGTTACAGCATACAAAGAAAGTTTACATTTGTGGCAACATCTTCCTGTTCCAGTGTGACTTTGCACCTGTGCACAAATCTAGGTCAATAAAAACATTTTAAGTATTCAGTGACCTGCATAGACCCCTGACATTAGCTCAACTGTACACTTATAAAACAAAATGAAACAAAGACTGCTAGCCAAGCCTTCTTGTAAAATTTCAAAGATGCTGACCTCACAAACTCACACCTATTTTATTAAATAGGCCAATGTTCGCGAAGATAAGCTCCAAAGTCTTGAGCAAAGTAAAGGGGTGCTGTTAAATTTGCAAGGGCAGGACACTTCTTTCCACATTATTTTAATGTTGTGAATAGGATGTCCAGTAAGCTCATTTAGGTAGTCAGATTAAATGCATATAACATAGCTTCACTAAAACAATGTTTGCTTTTCATTTGAGATAAGGGGTCACTTTTTCCAGTCCTGAAGAATGAGTGTCCGTCACATTTAGTTGATTTCTGCACTCAAACACAAACTTTTGCAGGACTGGACCAGGCAGGCTAATCTGCGCTCCCTACACACATCATGGAGCCTTGGGTGTTTTGGAGGTGCACTAACGCTGTTGTCTAGACATCACAATTTGTTCCTTGTCAGTCATTAATTTTGGCCGTTTCCTGCTTACAACTCACTGTTCACTTACTGCAGTATAGGGGGAAATCAGCAACATTCTCAGTTAACAGTTGTCTAAAAATATATACATTTGCTATTATTGCATATAATCAACTGATAAACACTGTTCTTCTTGGTATATCTCAGCTGACCAAATATTAATTAGTGGCAAGGTCCTTGTTGTCCACATTTTTCCATCGCCATTCAAAAGGAGAGCCTTGTTAGAAACAGTCCATTCTAACAAGGCATCTCATGGTCCCCTACACCATATCGCTGAGTAGGGTTGAATTTTCTGGAGAAGAAACTGCATGGATGCAGGGATGCTGGGAGAGGATGGCTACTATGCCCACATCAGAGAGGTCCACCTCTACGATGAATGCTTTATTTGGATTAGGATGAAGGAGTATGGGAGCTGAGGTGAAGAGTAGGTACAAAGAGAAGGTTAGGATAGCTTGAGGAGTGAGTTGAAACAAAATTCAAGTAGGGTTCGTGACAAAGGTAAGAGGGGCTGCAATTGAACTTAAGTCCCAGATGAAGCTCCGATAGAAGTTTGCAAACCTCAGAAATAGTTGGTGCTGCTTAAACCAATCATACACAGCCTCCAGTGAGTGGAAGCAGGTGCCTATTCTTCAATTTTATGTGACTGAGCGCTTAATAGATCACATATGGACAGAGACCAACAAAGAAGAAACCTGCAGCCATCAGGGTTGAAGAGAGCTGAATTCTCCCCTGGCGCAACCCTTTGTTGATATCATCTGTTGTGGCAGAATTAGCATTTATTAATGGTAATTCTTCATATCCTGCGTTATTAATAATTGTTATTGTTTTATTAATTATTGTTTTGGGTTTATTAATTGTATAATTATATATGTAATAATTTATCCATATTCACTGTAATAATGTCTGCACTTCACTCTGGTTCGGATTGTGTGTGTGTGTGTGTGTGCTCTTAGGCTGATTAGATGTCTTAGAGGCGCCTTTCTTTTGATACAATTTGAGCGAAGTGGTGTTTGTTCCTGCTAAAGAATCTCTTCCACCCAGCAGATTCATCCCTGGCTAAAAGGGGCTAATTCCCCGGCACATCCTTGTTGCTACTCTTTTACGGAGAGGAAATAAATCATATGGAAAAGGAGGAGGCAAGGTGGTCACTTCCATCTTACTGAAGGCCTCCATCAGGTCCTGATTCGGGATGGGATGGCCTCCAGGTCAACCTCGGACTCCCCGGAACATGTCCCAGCCTTTGCCTTGAAACAAAGCTCCTGACAACTTGGACCCTATGGAGAATCTGTTGCTAGGGCCAGAAGATGAGCGGGTCATGGTGAAGGAGCCAGGGGCATCCAAGAATTGGGGAGGAGATGTTTACACCGGAGAACTCATGTTTCTGGGTCATGGGTAGGGAACAGAGATGAAGACTAAGTGGTTGAGCAACGGCTAAACACCATACCTGGGTTTTCATACCATGTTCATTAAGGGTTCCTCTTGCATGTCATGTGACACGTGTGCGTGACAAGAACTGGGCTAAATCAGTGCTAAGACCAAAACAGACCCACAAACAAAAGCACTTGAAGAATGTAAACAACAACAGACAAGAAAACAGGCAGAAGACAAAACATTACAAAAAACAAAAACAGGAAAAAAACAAGGAGAATATTACAAATAGCATACTACATTTGTTTTCTTTCTGAAAATATATATGTAATTATGGTTACTTGGTTTGTTGTCCTGATTTATTCCATTTATTTTTTTTCTGAATTGATTTCCTGTTGTTGCTCAATTTTTTGCTCTGGTTACTGTAAAAATGCATTTGTTAAACTTGCTCTGTACCATCTAATAAAACAATATGGCATTTTCTGATTAAATTAGACAGGACTGCCTGATGGGAGCCAGTACAAACCAGTGATTTGTCAACTTAGGCAATGTTTATTACAAAATAATTATATTTCTGATTGCTTAATTTACAGTGAGGCCTATGCTAACATATTTTTTCAAGATGATTTCACTTTACTAAACTTTTGTTTTCATGGTCCTTACAACATTACAACATTCCACAGATTATTTTTGCGGAGATATTGGTGTATAAACAGACATCCTCTTAACAGTTATCCCTCTATTTTCATGCAAACGTCAAAACAAATCGAAACAAGTCAATTTAGACGATGTTTGATGTGAGGCCTTCTTCTTAGAGCTAGTCTATGTACACATGCATAAATGGGGCTAAATGGCAAAAAGCTTCTGCAATACTTGAGTGCTAATAGCTCTTCCAAGTTGTCAAAAAAAGAGTTTTTGATTTTTCACATAAACTGTAAAAGAACAGTTTACATCACAGAAACTGTAAAAGAAATTTCTCCTCATGTCAGAGTCTGATCACCACAGGATTGGTCAATATGTGTTTAGTGTTTTACTAGACACAGATATATGATACGATTTAGTGGATGTAGCTGTGAGGTTAGTGTGCATCTTTGCAGACACAGTGCAGGACTTAGATGTGCTGTAACTGACAGCGAAAATACAGATATTTTGCTCATTTTTATTGCTTTGGTGTTTAGTATGTAAACTAGATAACACATGTATGTGTTAGATGTAGTGTTTGCCATGATGTTAATGTCTGTAGTCTGATGTAGCCTGGTGTGATGCATTTAAAATGCATGATGAGTGACATACACATGATTTGAGCAACAGCAAATGTACATTTACTGTTATATATTTTTTAGTCTCTTGTTGATGCTTAGTTTCTGTAATAGTGGTATACATTTGCTTGTAGCATTGGACGGCTATTGTAGAGAGTTATTACACAGATACTGGGCTTCATCTTGGGGGGAATTAGTCATAAAATAATTTATAGAAAATCTTGCATTTGATGTTTTTAGATTGCATCGCTTAAATATCACCTTAAGGTCACATTCAGTCTAAAGAATTGTTTGACTGACTGTAGATGATATATATAATATTTATGAATACAGCAGAGTTATAGATACTGACTCTTCCCTCGTCAGCAAATAACTACATATATCAGCATCCTCCCAATTACTGCTGGCAAGATCATCATCAGGAAGACAGATATCTGTGGCTTGACCAGCCTAGATCTCATGTCCTCGGGACATGAGAAGTGCCTTTAATAATGAATCAAAGCCAATCAGCTGATTTTGTTAAACTTTTGTTTATTTAATAATTATGGTACTTAATTGTGGTTTGACAATACGGATGCATGCATATGTGTGTGTGTGTGTGTGTGTGTGTGTGTAATGACTGAAATCACAACATAAAATTAAATATCAAGTTAAAATAAATCTATATAAAGATTTGTAAAAAAAAACTCAATATAAAAAACCATAATGCTATAAACACAGTAACTTATAGATAAGTGAATTGTAACGACACGTGTCGTATACATATATATAATGAATATATATAATGACTCATTACAACCAGTGGAAAAAGGGCTGCTATTCAGCACTGAACAAAACTATCAGTGCAGTTTAAAGAAGATAACCTTTACTGTTAGTAAAGCTTGCAAACGTACAAAGCCCTTTAATCCTGCCTGACCTCTTGTCATTCTCACGGTGACGCAGCATACACCCATTACTTCTACCACACAATCCCTGTCATGTTAATATTTCTGCACATTTCAGTACAATATCACGTGCACTTTTTAGCATTATTTCATTGGTTCGCATTCACGACGATCGACGACGCTTCTGATTGGTTAAAACGGGACAGTCTTCACGTTTATATAAACATATGCGAAACTTCTATGTGTCACACGTGAAGCAGCACGTCGACTTCGCTGGTGCAGCAACTCATCACTGGTTGAGCATTTATTTCTGAAATTATGGCAGGAAAAGTTGTGCTGTATTACTTCAACGGGAGAGGGAAAATGGAGGCGATAAGGTGGCTTCTGGCTGTTGCTGGTGTTGAGGTTTGTTTAAAAAAACACAAAACAACTTCAGCTTCGTGGACATTACACTCTCAAAACAACAGGCCATTATTGACAATCATGATATTTGCATTCATAGTTCCAAGAGGTGTTTCTGACGACCAGAGAGCAATTCGAAAAACTGGTGAATGGTAGGTATTAACCGATCTACTATGAAATCCTGATTATGTTTTTAAGGCATTTATTGAAGTGCAAGAATCTCACAAGAATAATCGCTGCACTTTCAGCTTAATGATCTGAAAGTACTTTTTCTCTGATCTCCAGATGGAGCTCTTATGTTTAATCAGGTCCCACTGGTTGAAATGGATGGAATGAAGCTTGTTCAGACAAAGGCTATCCTGAATTACATAGCAGGGAAATACAACCTCTATGGCAAGGATCTTAAACAGAGACTTCTGTGAGTGTGAACTTCTCAGGGAATCTCTAGTAGGCCTACTGAAAACCATACAGACAAATGGAATTCTCTTTTTTCTGTTCTTTTCAGGATTGATATGTATGCGGAAGGTGCTCGAGACATGATGGATATGATGTTGCCACTGCCTTTTGCGCCAGCAGACAAAAAGCAGAAGGATCTGGAGAAACTGGAGGGCAAAGTCAAAGTCAGTTCTCTTCCAGCTTTTGAAAAGGTGCGTAAATCCTGACTTCAGTCACTTGAAACAAGGATAGTGATCCCTTTTGCATCAAATAAATTGAAGCAGTATGTGTGTACTCCCGCAGAACTGTACCTGTTTTGACTGTTTACCATATGTGTGTGTGCTGTGGCTGTTCAGGCTCTTGCAGGTTCCGATTTCCTCGTGGGTAATCAGCTGAGCTGTGCAGATGTGAGTTTGTTAGAAGCCACTCTGGTGCTGGAAGAATATTGCCCTACTATACTTTCAACATTTCCCAATATCCAGGTGAGCCACACCTTATGTGTAGACCAGTTTGCACCCTATTCATAGTGAAGTCTGAAAATACTCTGTTGTTTCCAAAAGAGACTCAAATATCCTGTACAGCAAAATGCCTCATAAATGTAAGCAATGATACTCAAATGGCACCTTAGATGTAACTGTGACAGAAAGAAGATTGTGTAGACCTCAGGCTATCTTAAATGTGGCTGATTCGTCACTCCACAGAACTGTGTTGGAACAGAGAAGCACTTTTTGACTCACCTACATAAAGTGCTCCACTGAAAGCCACAGAAAATATTTCCTCCCCAGGATCATCAAACTCTATAACTCCTCCCCCTTCACACACCCACACATGAACCTGCTGCAAAAACTGACCACAGCACTTTGTGTGTATAGCATAGTTAACATAGCACAGACTATCATCTTAGCAGATATTTTTTGTACTTTATATTTTATATTGTTTTCTTCATTTTTTAATTGTTGTGTTTGACTCTGTCCCAACCAAACTATTTGAAGACCTCAACACTGTAGACACTTTTTTATTTACCAATACTGAAATCTTGAGTATCAGCTCGTACAGACGTGTTATTTTCTTTAAAATTAGCCCTTTGTTAATTCTTTACATGATCTAAACTAGGATGAAATGCTTTAAACTACTGAGAAGGCACCATGTAAATTTAAATATCATGATAAATTGTGTCAAAGAGGGGAAAAGGTTTCTGCAGTGTTTTTTAAACGACTGGTTGTTGTTTATCTGTTCCATATTTGTAAAACTCATCATGTCCGGTGCAGGTTTTTCTGCTGAAATACTCCATCACCATGTATCTCTCTTCTTTTTCAGGCATTCCAAAAGAGAATGAAAGCCATTCCAGCAATCAGCAAGTTCTTGCAGCCTGGCAGCAAGAGGAAACCTCCCTCTGATCAAGTGTACGTGGAAACTGTAATGAATGTTTTGAGCCATGTTTTCAAGTAGGAAACAACTGGAGGATGGTTCACTGTGCCTTATGTGGAAGGGAAATTGTATTTCATACAGTAATAATTGAGCCAATCACTTAAGGATTATTATTATTAATTTGTTAATGAATTGAATGAATGTAACGATAACCTGTTATACTTTGGACATTGTTATTACATTGACACAGAATAATAATTACACACATCTTGCATGTACTTTATAGTTACTTAAACTCCGGATGAGATTTATAATGATAAAAGCACACATGCTCAACCTAGAAGGCCTGATAAAAAAAGCTTCATAGTAGTACAGCAATTGTGAGTTATGTGTTTTGTCAATGTGCGTTGCATTTGTTTTTTTACGCAATAAATGTAAAAGCACTTATAACCTCGTGGTTTACAGTTAACGTTGTTTTATATCTCTGTGATCTTAGTAAAGGGGAAACGCAAAGATGAAAAAATAAGCTTTATTTGGAATGTACAAGATTAAGTGTTCCTTTTTACACTTTCCCGTGTGATTAGTGTGTCCTTAATCAAGAGTTACTATATGCAGTGTGATGTCTTCTAATTAACATTTCCCAAAAAGTTCTGGAAATCAGCACAGGTCCAGTTATGGCAATTTTCACAGGATCAGCAGTCGCACAACCATCAGGAGGCTAAAATCGGAACACAGAATGACCTTTGGTCCATTATTACGGGAGAGAAACATGTGGGTTAAAAGTCTGCAGAAAGCATATTAACCAAATACCCATAAGCTAATATATTTAGGGCTACAATTATTCTAGGATTACTTGGGGATATACACATAAAGGCCATGTGAAAACATTATCAGAAGTACAGGCTTCTAATTGTTAGTTCTTGTAAAACCTGCTATGGTATCGCGGCAAAAGGAACAATAAGTCTCTCCAAATACAGTGGATACAAATGGGGAAAAAGGTGATAAAGGACTTGAATTTTACGTAACATGCATAATATTTTTTTTTAATTATGATATGCTTTTCTGATTCTAAATCCCAAACCCTTACCTTAGACCAGCCATAATCCCTGCTGGCATGAGTTTCCCAGATTTCTTGAATCTCATTCCCATAATAACTGCCAGAACACCAGAAGCAGCTGGAGCAAATAATACATTAAATAAAGCAGGGTTATCTCGCAATTAAATAAAAATCCATTTATAAATGCACTGAGAGTATACTCACCAAGTAATGTCCATATATCATGGGGATCAACTGTTATTTTATAGGCTCCATATGCAGAAATGGCTCCAAAAAACAGCCCCGCTATTAAAGACACCAGACTGCCTGCACCAGAAAATAACAGCACATGGAAATGCTGTGACTTCAAGCAGACAAAAGCGAGAACTGAACCCATTACACGAATAAACTATATCGACAAAAGTATTAGGAGGCCTGGCCGTTACAACAACAGGGAATTAATGACATTGCTTTCAAATACATAGACTTTAATAAGGAGTTGGTTCTCCCATTGCAGCGAAAACAGCTTCCATTCGTCTTGAAATGCTTTTTCACGAATTTGGGGTGTTTCTGATGAATTCGTACCAATTCATTCTGCAGAGCATTTATGAGGTCAGGCATTGATGTTGGGAAGAAAATGCTTGGTTCGCAATCTCTGTTCCAGTTCATCCAAAAGCATTTCGATTGTGTTGAGGTCAGGTCCCTGTGCGGGCCAGTCAATTTCTTACACAGCGAATTCATCCAACCCTGTTTTTATAAAGTTTGCTTTGTGAACTGGGGCTCAGTCACGCTGGAATAGAAAAAGGCCTTCTCCACAAAGATAGAAGCATGGCGTTGTCCAAAATTTCTTGGTGTGATGAAGCATTAAGATGGAATTAATTAGGCATAGTAAAAACCCTTAGAAACATGGGTGTCCCAATACTTCTGTCCAAAGTGTACATTTCTCGGTACGGAGCATTAAAACAACTTGTTTACAGAGAGGATGAAAAAGCTAGTTTCCTACCTTTCCTCTTATAACCCATAATGCCTCCGAACATAAGAGCCGCTGCATAGCCAAAGCCCAGCCAGTCAACTGCCATAATGGTGCTAGAAACTGAAAAGAAAAAGTCAAAGTCTGGTTTGACAGTAAATGCCTCTGCACCAGGACACCAAGCTAGTTGCTTCCAGCTAATGGTTAACCGACATACTGTGATTTTGAGCGGTTAAACGACAGACTTACCAAGCGTTTCGAGTGGACAGAAAGGAAAACCAGTTACTGTTGTCTTAAGCAGGCGACAAATTGCAAGCTTTGTTTAATTCACACAAATGGAACGTTTCTCTTCTAATGCGCGCGGTGTCACGCAGGGAGGCTGGACTACGTCACCAGGAAGAAACAGTCTGTGAGCAATGAAGGGGTCCAAGCACGGAAGCTGAGGATATGCACATTCTTCTAATTCCCCAAGGTTTAAGTGGTCTCGGACAAAACAGAAAATACGTTCAATGTTAATAACTTACAATCGTATATATATTGGCATAAGCAGTATAGCAGTACAGTAATAAATTAATATAATTTACAGTAATAAAAGTACAGGGCTTTAAGAAGGACAAAATGACAAGAACACTTCTGGACAGTGTTTGTCACGGGGCAACAGCCAATCAGCAGCAAGTAAACATAAATAACATTCTCGGATTGACCACTTTCAAACTTTCCGCCTCTGCGTACAGGTGACTGTGAAGTCTGGGGTTTGTCCACTACATCCCCTCATCCTCGTGCTGGTTGTTTATGTTTGGTTGGTGGGGCTGAGCAGCGGAGGCACATTCTGTTCAGGTGCATCTGACTGCCTTGCTAACCCGCGCCAAATCATCAACAAGCCAGCATGTGGACAAGGGAGTGTGATGGATTAGATCCAGGGATTACAAAAAAAAATGCTGAGGATATCTGCAGTTTCCACATAGGTGCAGGGGTTTCCATAAACAATTTTTAGGCAGAACTGGAGGTGGCAGAGCTCAAGATTTTGAGGTTCTCTTTGGGAGTGACGAGGATAGATAGGATCAGGAATGAGTTTATCAGAGGGACAGCTTATGTTAGATGTTTTGGAGATAAAGTAAGAGAGGCTAGACTGAGATGGTTCGGACATGTCCAGAGGAGAGACAATGATTACATACACTCAAAAAAATGAAACCTTGACATTAAATATTTTTTTCTTGTCAACAGGTTCCACAAAATTTAATTATGTAACTTGAAAACAAAGTTGAGACATAGTTATGTGGA
>JBBKCR010002420.1:0-13167 GCA_037577295.1 Ladigesia roloffi | reverse complement strand
AACTCACCACATGCAGGTGAAGAGAATGGTCAGTGCAGAGACAGGCTGCTGGGATTTCCAGTGGTGTGTGTTCTTCTCGGTTTATTGGAGTAGATTTTTTCCCCAAATATTCAAGATTCAACAGCTCTGGGGGAACTGATTATTCATGGTAAATGTGTGTGTGCGTGTGTGTGTGTGTGTGTGTGTGTGTGTGTGGAGGGGGGTCTCCAAACCAATAATTATGAAATGTGGGGGCGACATGCCCACCCCTCTGGTAGAATGGAGACGATGCCCATAGCTCCGGCAGTAGTCCAGCTGTGATATTAAATGTGGGGTTGTGCACCTGCACGTTATTGAAGTCTATGTCCAGGATCCTGCAGGGCGCGGTCAGAGTGGTGAAGCCTCCAGGAAGACGACTCAGTCTCTCAGTGGTGTACGGCTCCGCCGACTCGTCCGCATCCACCGAACAGCTTACAGGACTGCGGACCTCTCCCATCGCTTCCATGTTCAACCCTCCGACTGCAGACACACACAGCCTACACACACACACGCACACACACGCACACACACGCACACGCACACAAACACAAACACAAACACGCACGCAAACCCAAACACGCACGCAAACACAAACACGCACGCAAACACGCAAACAAACAAATCTGTATTATGTCACTGTTATTTATTTTTATTTTATCCTATGTTATTTTGTTTATTTATTAATTATTAGTATTTTAAAAATTGTATTACACATGCTTTTAGTCTTATGGCAATGTTCTTATTCTTTAGTCTTAGTCTTATTGTTCTTTGCTTTAATTTACTTTTAATATGCTTTTCTTGTTCCTGTTTTTGTTTTGTGTGGCACTTTGGAAACCGTATTAGATGTTAAAATGTGCGATGTAAATAAAATTGGATTGAACAATAAAATGTTTAAATGTCAAAATTTCTATCTAAATAAAAAAAAGACAGCAATTGTACATTAATGTATACGTAGTGATGCTCCGATAGATTAGCAGGAGATGGGTATCAGCCGATAATCACATTTTATGACTCGATCGGTACTTGTAAAACTCGGTCAATCTTTGGACGACACCAATACGTGAGGATCTACGGGATGAGTGGGTATGTAAATGTTTTAGCAGATGAAAGGTTTATTTTATCCGTACCATTCACTGTAGTATTGGACAATGATTTTAAAAAATGGAGCCAGCTGATGCAACCCATAAGGTTTATTTATTAATTTTTGTCTCTTATTAAACATCCTGATGTGCATAGCGTTATGCCTGAACCCCATGTTAAAATGTTATCTATGTAATAAATATTTCTTTGTGATTATTTAGTACTTTGCTAAAACAATAGTTCCATTAGATATATTATTGTAAAAAAATAACAAAGGCAACATTTATAGTATTACTTTATCTGAAAAAAGTTCATGGTGATCAGAGAGTTTACATATCAGTTATATAAACTTAAAGCATCGGTATCGGCCGATCACCTAGACAAAAAACAAACGGTACTTGGTATCGGAGCATCCCTAATTGTACGTCTTTGAAACACATCTTATTATTGTTGAGCATTCTTACACTAATGTGTGAGGCTCAAAGAATAAAAACGATGCCCGACCGCTCACCTGTGGTGTCTTCGGATCTCCTGGCACTCTACAGCCATTCCGAACACAGTGGCTCCCCCGGGAATGACTCTGCCGGTTTGGGAGGGGTTGGACAGCGGCTCCTCTGGGTTCTTTAGGGACATTAAGATAATACAAGATAAGAAAGAACTTTATTTATTCCAAGGGAAATTCCTTTGTCATATACATGCACAATGCACCAAGAGGAACAGGAGTAAATAAAGAAATACAATAAGAGTTAAAAAAGAACAGACCAGTAGAATAGTGCAAATACAAGATCAGATAAACTAACAAAGTAACAATATAATGCAATATAACAATATAAGGCATCTGTAATAAAATAACACTATTAGTGCAAGTAGTTAAGGAAGTGACAGTGTTTGGTCCAGGTTAGGGCTGGGCGATTTGGCTTAAAATCAAAATCTCGATTAATTGATCATTTTAACTATTATGATTAATTAACGATTATTTTATTTATTTATTTTTGCCTTCATAGTTCACTGACAAGGTTTGTACAGTAAATATGCTCACAGATTACAAGTGAGAGATTTTCGAATGAACGGTGCATTACTTGATTTAAAAATAATTGTAGGAAACACACTATCTACTATCTATGATTATTTATTGAACATCAATTTTGAACAACAATTACCTAAAAAGAACTGTCACTTTGTTCTTATAAAAAAGTATAATAAATAACTTATTATTTTCAATGTTTTTCTTATTAAAAAAACACACGGTAGTGTTTTTAAAGGGAATGTAATAGAAATTAACGACCTGGAAAATTTCGATCGATTACAGGTTCTGTATCTCGATTTTGATCACTTTCCGATTAATTGCCCAGCCCTAGTCCAGGTGTTCTGAAAAGTGACAGAGTGTTTGTACCCTGAGTAACAAGAGAATTAGCAGCATGTGATTGGGGATGACACAGACATTCAATAACATACAGGTGAGTAGGTAAGAGCAGATGAGTAATATTACCCAAACCGAGTGAGAAACTAAATGGGTGTCACCTTTAACAACATCTCCAGAGATTGATGTAGTATTTAAATACAGAAAATACAAAATATGATCTAAAACTAAACTTCAAGCTCCTTACCGTAGTTCCTTCCCAGTGTCATTACCACAAGTAAGCAGCAGATGACACTGTTGCACGGTTAATTCAAATGTAAAGGGTCCTTTAATGTAGGGGGACTCTTATTTTATGTGGAACACGACTGTAATGCATTTTTTGACCCTTCAGAATATCACTTGTAATAAAAGAAAGATATTGTGATAGGTTTCTGGCCTGCTAAATCATATTTCTGCTTCAAAACTACTTATATAGATGATTATTGTTGCAGAACGTCATGTGAGACTAAAGACTGTACACATATGTAGTACCAGATACAGAACCAGATCTTTTTCAACCTACATACGTTTTTTATGTTGTACTGTGCACCCCCCTAGTACAAACTCAGCTATTAAACGAGAGTACTGGATAAATCAACAAGTAGAAAACGAACAAAAGCAACAGCGTAGTGGAAAAGCTCCATTTATCCCTGAGAGCCCCTTTGTATATAGAATCCACTGTATTAATGAGAGTGACAGGCACTGCATGTATGGTTTATGTATCACTTACTGACTATACATTTATGATTCATATTCTGTGTTCCTTCTCTGGACATGTTTTGATTTTCTTGTTTTTTTGGGATGCATGTGAAGGCTTGTTTAAATAATTTAGAATTCTTATTATCACAATATTCATATCTATTATTAATAATAAAAGCATTCTGATTAATCTGGTTTTGTTCGCACATAGAGCTACCACATAAAACACTGCTCTGACTTTTCCAACATATTTGTGGAAAAAATTGCGTAAAATAATGTGAAATAATGTAAAGCTGCGGTTCAAGACGACCAATTTATTATCCTAATCGTTTGATGTTTTGGTGTGACTGCACACAATGGATACCATTAGATGACCAGAATGGATGTAATGGCACAAAAGAAACGAATGTGCTCACCGGTGGAGGCAGCAGCAGATGCTTCCAGGCGTGAATCAAGCTCTCGATTATTCCCTCCCCGAGCAGTCCGGCATCCACCGTTTCTGTCACAACCAGCGACACCCTTCCAAATGCAAAGAAATTGATACATTTTATCCAATTGTTTTACACTTGTTGTGTACAGAGTGTGGTGAGACATGGGGAAACATACAGCAACAACAACATGACAAACAATTCAAACAGCGAACAACATAGACACCACAACAATGTTTCAATATAGTGTGAACGGGATGTGAGCCTTCTAGAGTGACAGTTATTGCACCGGAAGTGAAATACTGCACAGGAGGCCGGTAGCATCACTGAAAAAAATGGAAGAACACTTATAGTCACATTTGAAAACACCACAAGGTGTGAACAGTGTAAAATTGTTTCATTGCATTTACAGTGTTAGTCAAATTTAAAGTGTCTTAATATAGGGCAGCTGGGTGGCCTAGTGGTTAGGGCGTTGGCCATGCAATCAGAGGATTGGGGTTCAAATCCCACTGCTGGAGTCACCAATGAGGCACCCTTGAGCAAGGTTTTTAAAATGGATACTGGGAATGAAAAATTAATAAAAATAAATAAAAACACAACACTCCATGTAAAATAGTACCGAACTCGCTGGCGGTAGCCCCCTGCTTCACTTAGTGAATGGGTTAAATGCAGAGAAAACTTTTCACTATATGTTGTATAGAGAACGACAGATACATCTCCGATTTTTATGTGCATCGGGCGATGCGGAGGTGCGTTCGCCGCTAATTTTTTCCTGCCATGATTAACACAAAGGCGTCGCAAGTAGCTTTGTGTTGCTGGAGACACTGTAGTCCACATGCATACCACGCATTGCCCCTCCCCCATTAGCAGAGTGCTGGAAGCCTGCTGCTGTTTGCACCACCAAACCTACGGAAAGTTTGAAACTTTCAATGTATGTTGTAATTATGTCACTTAGCTTAAATATTTCCATACACTTTGAAATTGGAAACACGAATGCCAAATGCATGGTCTATCTACTTGCAACAATAGTTATTAAGCAAGTGTCAGAATGGAAAACGCTTCGCCATTAAAACTGCTTGCCATTGTATTTAGGTAGTTGTAGGTTATGCATGCATAGCTGTTATGAACCTCGGCCGCAGGATTAAGTAATGCCGACGTTGTCAGTTATGTTCTGTGGTGTTTGTGGGACTTCAATTCAGCGACCACCCAGCTGAAGTTGGATTCGTGTCGTGTGTCCCTCTCCTTCTCTCCCTACTTGGAGCCGGGCGGAGCACCCATCGCTGTGATTAGAGCAGAGCTCCTCCTCAATACGATATTTTATGATGAGAGAAATGCTTTGTACATAGAATATTTATTCGTGTTAATGAAGAAAGCAAATTGTCCTCAATGTCAAAGCCATGTATGGCTCTCACACAGGCACACACATCAGCGAGATGTTCCTCAGTCTGCTAAAAGATTGGGATATTGACACAGACAGAGTTGTGCTTGTGGTTCGCCACAGCGGCGACAATATGGTCAAAGCGATGAGGCTCACTGAAGTACCCGACCTCAGCTGCAGCGCTCACACACTTCAACTGGTGGTAAATGATGGGATTAACAGCCAGCGTGAGAGCAGTGGTTGACATTGTGACAAAATTTTAATCTTCTGCTACCCATTTTAACCATTCAGTACTGGCCAAACAGCATTTGAAGGCCATTGAAAAGGATGTTGACCTTCCAGCACACCAAAATCCAGTCTGTGCCATCACACAGGAACTCCACCCTTCACATGTTGGAGAGCATGCTGGAGCAAATGCGGGCACAATATGTATGCAGGGGATCATGGGAAGATAACAGTCTACACAGCAGATCAGTGGACTCTTGTCAACAATTTGATCAACACACTGAAACCACCTGAGCAGGAAACACGGCAAATGAGCAGATCAGACTCATCAATATCATGCAGAATTCCCTGCATCAGCATCCTAAAGATGGTACTTGAAGCTGAGGGTGCTAAAGCAAGGGGCATCAAAACACTTCGCAACACTATGCTTGACAGTTTGAAGACCAGGTTTGAAAAAGCAGAGAAGACCAAATGCTTGGTCCTAGATCCCCGTTACAGGGGTCATGCCTTGGCACCAGACACACTGAGCAGTGCAAAAGACTGGATCAAGGAAGAGCATGCCACTCTGTCTGAGGCTGAGAAACAGAAGAGGGCTTCCTCAGAAGGTCAAGGCCTAGATCCAAAACGCAGAAGGGTGGAGGACGAAGAAAAGGAAGAAGCTGGTCCATCTGACATGCTTGATCAGGTGTATGCCAACCTGCTGGGGGCACAAGGACCAATCACTGAGGAGACTGATGAGGAGGAGCTGGATCATTACGTACGGGAGCTGTTGATCGACAGACAGACAGGCCAGCAACTTGCAGGGTGGAAGCAAAATGCATCCCAATTGCATCTTCTGGCCCCACTCACCAGAAAATTTCTCAGTCCATCCCCATCCTATGTTCCCAGTGAAAGGGTATTCAGCGAAGTCAGCCAGATATATGACAAGAAGAGATACAGGCTCACAGGAGAAAATGCAGAGCACCTCCGTTTCCTTCACTATAACCTGCAGCTCCTAAACTGGAAGTATTAAGAACTTTCAGTTCTTCAATATATTGTGATGGGGTTTCTGGCCTACTAAATCATATTTCTGTGTAAAATTGTTTCTTTGCATTTAACCCCTTTCAACAAGTGAAACAGAGGGCTACTTTGCTCAAGTGATGACACTAGCAGTTGGGATTCGAACCCACAACCTTCTGATTGCAGGTGCAAAACCCTAAACTCTAGGCCACCAGCTGCTCCAAATACAGAAACAATTCAATAAATAGACAATAGAGCAATGTGACAGTATAGTGTGACTGGGATGTAAACCTGAGACAACAGCATAAAAGAAGCATGATGGAACTGAATGGAAGAACCGGGCTTGCCTGTTAGGAATATCTTTGGGAATTTCCATCTCCAGGGACTTCATGTGCAGGATCTTGATGCTGTTTGCCATGCCATTGGCGGAGACCACCTCACCAGCCAGTTCGTACATAGTCTTGGAAAGCTCGCACGCGTACACTTCACCAGCTCCAGCCTTCTTCGCACACATCCTGACAAACGCCCAGAACACACAGGCTGAATACACACCAAATGTATCTTTAGTAACTTTATACACACTACTAGGCTCATTCTATTAGTTTCTGCTGACGTTTTAATGTTAGATGATGTTCTAATATTCTTTTCTGAACTTTTTTGACCCAAATGTCTACAAGAAGGAATTAAAACAAAGAATTTTGCTGAATCAGCTTACCCGAGGATGCCTGTGCCTGTTCCGATGTCTAGAACCGTGCTGCAGCCGTCCTGCACCGCCCGCTGGATGGCGAGCTGGTATTTGCGGTTGCGCCCGTGGTCGTTCAGCATTAAGAAATGCCAGCGCTCGACCAGCCAGTTCGCCACACGGTAGAAATTCTCCTTTGCCTCTGGGAAATCCGGCCGGAGCTTGAGGGCCTTGTGGAAATGTGCTGCAGCCTCGTCCCTGAAACCCATCCTGCACAACGGGAAACACAACTTACAGCTAGAGGTCGACCGATACTTTTACCAATAAAACTAGGTCGGTCCGTACTTGCCGATAACCAATTATTTAACTGATAGTTTTTAAAAATGGATACTGGATTAAAATAAATAAATAAATAAATAGAAACACAACACTCCATGTAAAATAGTACTGAACTTTATTACAAAAAACGAACAAAAAAACAGTACTAAATCATGAAAATGTGCTATATGAAACCAATATGAATATGTTAATAAATATTGAGGTAAATTATAGAAATGCTTTCAATCTGAAATAAAAAGTAACCCCAGAAAGAATATCGGCGTGGATTTTTGCAGATAACCGGGAATCAACTATCGGTGCAGATTAATTGACAAAACCGATACAGGGGAGAGTGGGGTAAAGTGAGAAATTTTTTACATTTGCTCCCCTCTAAGCCAGCTAAAATTATTTATCAGCAAAAGGTAAATATTTCCCATTAATTTAGAATGTTTCCTTGCCATGTAAATTATCAAATTGTAGGTTGTAGGTTATCAAATTGAAGCTGAAGTTCAGTGAAAATATGATTGTTTTTTAAAAAGTTGCCTTGTGTCTCACTTTACCCCAGCATAGGGGTAAACTGAGACAGGCCAGAGAAATCAAAGGGATAAAGTGATCCACTTATTTTTTCCACACTAACCTGTAACTGCTAGCTTGACAACCACACATTCCAGAACTAATGTCGGACAGGTAAAAGAATCACGGGGACTGGTCAATTAAACACATTTTTATTTTAAATACTTGAAAGTAACAGAACAAAATCAAATACAACATAAGACATTCAAATGGTAGAACCGGTTAGATTACAACACAGTCTGGAGGTCAAAACACAGGATGATACTTTTCAATTCAAAGAACTTTTGATACTTTTAGTTGAATTTCATACTTAAGAAACTAAAACAAGTTGAGAACAAAATAAGAAAAAATGTTTTAGAATGTTTGTTTAATTTCTTTGGGCTTTTATAATTAGGCACTGGGACCGATTCAGTCCAGGGTTTGGGTACTCAGCCCTACTTCCTCATATACATGCCCACATGTTTCAAAGGGCAAAACAGAATAAACAGTACCTGAACAGATGCTCTCCCATGCTGTTGACAATCACCTCATCAACCGGAAACAACTCCAGAGCTTGTTCATAGCAGTCGAAGAGGTCCTGTATGCGTCCAAGGGAGTCCAGCTCGTCGGCCCACTTGAAGAGAGTGAATCTGAAGGACTCCTAAAAAACAGGACCTGCATAAAACCCTGCAGCCTCACACCAACAACCCACATGGCCTTATTAGACCCTGCTGAGAGTCTACAACGTTCCGCTGAGGAAATATCTCTGATTGTCCACGGCAGAAGCATTTTTAATGTAGGGGGGATGACTGGTGGTGGGGTTTGGTGAGGGCGGTGTGGGGTTGCTGCGTGTGTACAAATCTCATCATTTTAGGGTGTGGGGGTGTTTGGAAACCCCTGTTGAATCTTGAATCTTTGGTGAAAGAACCCACTCCACTTAATGGATAGAAGAACACACATGACTGGAAATCCACTCCGGGTTTTCCTCCAACTCACCACATGCAGGTGAAGAGAATGGTCAGTGCAGAGTCAGGCTGCTGGGATTTCCAGTGGTGTGTGTTCTTCTATCAATTTAGTGGAGTGGATTCTTACACCAAAGATTTAAGATTCAGCGCTGGGGGAACTCATTATTTATGGTAAATGTGTGTGTGTGTGTGTGTCTCTCTGATCCTGAAAAGAAGCATATAGCGATGAAAACGAAAAACGATGTTCTGCTTACTCTGGCGAAGTCCTTCAGCACCGGCGCCAGGTTCAGGACGAGCAGGTAGTGGACGAAAGCAGTGCCGTAGTCTTGCTGGAACAGGCACTGCTGGGCGCTTTCCAGAGACTTTGAAATGAGCTCATTTCTGGCAGGATTTTCTCCCGCTTCTCTGTGGGCTCTCCTCGGGCGCCTCGTCTTTTTCGCCTTTGACGTTTCACTGGGCATTTTAAAGGAATTCAGTAGCACAGGTGTGTCTCAATTTTACCACTTGATTTTATATGACTTGATCAAGCATCCTTGTAGGATTTAATTCTTCATTATGTTAATGAAACACTTAACTGTTTGTGTAAGAAATTATTAATATAGCACCTAAAGTGATGAATGTAAGGGGAGGTGTTAGAAATTAGCAGCATAGGTGTGTCTGGATTTGACCAAATAGCTAATTTAATACAACTGGTTCAATCATTCTTCTGGGATTAAGTTCTTTGCTGCGATCATTAAAACAGACCTGCGCGTGTAAGAAATAATTAATTTAGCACCTAAAGTGACGAATGTAAGAAGGGATGTTACAAATGTTGCACCATGTGCACATGGTACCTCTCTCTCACACGCTTTTGTCTAAATATTCTCTTAGACTGTAATAGATTAAGACAGCTGTGAATAAAGACGAGCTGAACTATCACTACCGAACTACAGATAAATGCCATCAGTTAAAAAATGACCTCATTGTTTATAAAATTGTCATATTTTACTCTAAAATCAAGGCCCTATGGTGAAGTCTTTGTCCACTTATCCCGGGAAAGAGAGCTGTTTGAGTTTATTTTGCTAGAAGACTTGGGTTTAGTTTCTGTGTAGAGAAAGAGAAACAGATTAGAAGAAAGGGAGAGAGATACTAAACAGTCAGCAGTTTACCAACATGGATCATTTTATACCTTAAACTATAAATCACAAAATATTAGGCAATATTTCAAGTAATATTTTAAAATATTATTTTGATTGAAAGTACACTTTCTTTTTTCTAGTTGAATAAATGTACAAAAATATTTTCTTGTGGCTGTAACAACAATACAAGTCATTTTAGTCATTATTAGTCTGTATATTTATTTTTTTATAATTTTGAAGAACAAGTTCTAGTGAGAGGAGCACTGTGAGACTGCAGACACTAAAGACAAACTCAAGTTTCAAACAGATCTCCTCAACAGAGCTAATTTAATGAATATATTTTAAATGATCTACAAATCCTCAGAATATTTCTGAAACTTCTGTACATTCAGAAGAACGTACTTTTATTTTAGCAGAAATCTGGATACAATATGCATTGAACTACTCCATAAAACCTGCTTAAGTACCCAAAGTACTGTGTTGTGTTGAGAAAGAGAAACACAGGGAGAGAGGTAGAGAATGATAGAGAGAGGGAGAGAGAGAGAGAGAGAGATTGCAATTCACATGTCTGATAATTTCATATCTTGCTCTAAATAATTCCAGTAGTCCTTTACTCCATGAATAAACACAACTTGCATTAAGTTTTATATGTTTATTTCTGCACATCTACTTGAATAAAAGCACAACACGATTGTACTAATGTACAAGGCTACAGGTACTGGTACACAGGTACCAGACAACTAACGCAGGCATTATGAGAACCCTGATAATAATAAGTCAACTATAAATATATAAAATGACATTTGCACATTGTGAACACCTGATAAACACTAAAATGTAAAAAATATATGCATCTATGTAAATGAGAACCCATTAAAACGGAAACGAGCACGTTTTTAAATGCTATATACATATTTCAGCATTACCGATGGCTCAAAAACACATTTAGATGTTTTACATCTGATTGACAGGTCACATTGACATTAGATTGGCAAAACAATTATTTCTTAATAAAAAAATGAACAGAGCCGTTACAGGAGAGCCGCTATGCTAAAGCTAACCAAATGGTTTTAAAACACGTGTGGCTGAAATTACTCACCTAACTCTCCGATATATCATCGCCTGAGTGAAAGCATGGTGAAACCAAATGGTGTTTAATTTTCCAAAACGAATATGAAAATGTTTAAAACAGCTCAATGTGTGCTTCTCCTCGGTCTCAGAGAAAATGATTCGCCCGCGTCCCGCATAAACAAGACCGATGGGGAAAATAAAACGCGGCCACCAAAGGTTCCGCCTAAGATTAGAGTGCATGACGTCACCACCCCACCACGAATCAGTCGGACTGACACGCAGAGCCCGACCGGGAGACACTACCTTCATTTTTGGGGGATTTTTAGTTGTTTTTAAAAGTTTGTCCGCATGTCTTGACTCAAAAAACACACGCGGAGGTCCAGAGCTTGGGTTCTTTTTAGACGGGTCTGTGACTTTGGGTCTAGAAGTAGTTTCTGAGGAGCTCCTCGACCACCAGTTCAGGACTTTGGGACTTTGGAAGCACCTAACGGCTCTCTGGACCAGACACACACGCTCACAGACACAATAGGAGGCAAATGCAGCCCCTTTTCTCTGTTTAGCAAGTCGCAGGACGAGACCCTGGCTGTTTGAGGACTGAACCTGAGCTTCTCCAAGCCTCTCCAACCACAACAAACCCAACCGAGGTCTGGAAGATGGGTCTTCACGCTCTGGAGTTCAGCGAGTGCTACCTGGACAGCCCGAGTTTCAGGGACAAGATCAAAGCCCACGAAGCAGAGCTGGACAAAACCAACAGGTTCATCAAAGAGCTCTACAAGGATGGGAAGAACCTCATCAATGCCACCAAACGTGAGTCTCGAACTCCTCTTGTCTCTCTGTGTGTAACTCTGCTGGGTGGAGATTTGGAGGAATGGCTCCTAAATCTGAGCTCCCGAGACTGGATCATATATCCAGAGTCATGAGATCTTCCTACTCAAGGTCATCTAGAGTGTTAACTAGCTGTGGGACACCACGAGAAGAAGAAAGTCCAGCAAAATCTTGAACTTTTGACCCTGTAATCAGAGATGGGTGGGGTGGAAGTACCAAAAATAAACTTTAAAACACACCGAGGTGCTGGAGAACCTAAGAGGGATGGACCAAAGGTGTCCAAAACCCTGATTTTCTTAATAAAATCTAATAAAATATTGTAGTATGATGTAATAGTATAAAATAACAGAGTAGAATGTCATATCATGCAAATACCTAAAATACGTAAGATATAATACATAATGTAATATAAGACAATATGTTGCAATATAATACAATTTCACATCATAATATATGATATATAATGTAATAAGTAATTAGTTCCTTGCACGAAATGTCATCCAACACTTAGTAAATAACGGTAGTAAATGCCACAAAGGTTTCTTTGATTTATGTCATAGATGTCACCAGATTAGCTGTGTGAAGGACCGTTCACAGATTCTAAACGTTTAATATAAATGAATGGGTTCCTCTGAGGACCTTAAATTGGAGCAGGATTTTTTTTAAGTTAAAGGTATCACACACTCGACCAGCTGATTTTTAAATGGTTCTAGTCACATGTAGTTGTTCAATAGAACCAAATGTAAATTAGTGGTGGTCCTTTCAATGGCATAACACAAAAAAACACTTTTGGCACTTTTACTTTTGGTCCTTTGGTCTAAAATGAAATACTGACACCTAAAAGTGAAAGGACTGAGCGACAACAAGAATATTTCAAAACGAAGTTAAACCAGAGAAAGCGGAATTAGATTGAGGAAAAAAGGGTCACTTTCATCTGAAAAGTTTATTTTATAATAGAAGAAAAGTTTCTTGAACGTATTTAATACCAAAAAATAGAGATAATCAATACGTCACTTAGTTTCAGTGTCGTCAGAAGTGTTTGGACGCAATTATTCCTAAGTAAACATCAAGGAGGTTTTTGGGGACTTAATCAAATTGAATTAGTTTGAGAGAAAAATGACTTAAAGCACTGATGGTGGACTTTTTGGGTTCCAAACTTCAGCCACCCTACAGTGAGGGTAAAACACAGTAGTGGACGTGTCCCAGTCTGGGGGTGTGTTTTTTTTTCTTACCCTGGTGTGAGTTTGTGTTTATGGGGGTGTGACTCAGAAGTGTGTACCAGAGGCGATTCTAGGTTGAGAGCTTTGGGGGTGCTGAGCACCCAGAGAGCTGGCCAGCAAGGCAAGATACACTTTACTCTTCACAATGAGACTTTTTCCCGCCTCTTTCAGTCCCCGCATCCTTAAATGT
>JBBKCR010002392.1:0-13171 GCA_037577295.1 Ladigesia roloffi | reverse complement strand
AGAGAGAGAGAGAGAGAGAGAGAGAGAGAGAGAGAGAGAGAGACAGACAAAGAGAAAGAGAGAGAATAAGAGAGAAAGAGAGAGGGAAATAAAGAAAGAGAGAAAAAAAGAGAGACAGATAAAGTGTAGAAATTTCAACAAAGAAAGAGAGTGAGAGTGAGGGAAAGTATTCCACAAATAAATGGACCCCAGGCAGAAGGTGTGTGTTATTTTAAATATAACAGTCTTTATTGTTTACAACAGCTATTAGAAAATTATCAGAAAACAAAATGCAGTCCATGTGATATTTAGACATACAGAACAAACAGCAAAAATCAACTACAATGGCTTTACTGTGGCAGGACACACTGTTACTAATTAAAGGTGTGTGAGGACTTCGTGGAAAATGTCAACTGGACAGTTTAACAGTGAACACATGAGCAGCTTGTGTTTACAGCCAGAGGAGAAAATAATAAGCACTGAAACGGAGTTAAAACAAACTGAAGCAATAAGGCATTCGACAAATGGCAGGAGGTAGAGCTTAAAGGAACCCTACACAAACAACAAAAAACAACAAAAAACATAGGCTACTGATAAATGTAACTGATGTCTCGAGACATGTCTGACATCTGACCTTAATTTGATTATTTTATTTTGAGTCTTTGAATCCTACACATGATCACAGATTAACATTTTTTAGGTTACTTAAAACCACAGAAAAATAAGGATGCTATCCTTTCTGTGCACTCATTTAAAATGATTGAAAAGCTAAGTATAAGTGCAATAAATGGGGATTTCCCTTCAGGAATCCAGATAAAAGTTCACAAAATGCCATTGATGTTAAAAATGGAGTTATAAAAGGGGGAGTGTGGAGTGGAGGAGGAGGAAATAAAATAATAACAAAAAAATCAAACAACACATTAAAATGTTTGCAAATGCGTATGGAAGGATGAGTGTAAATCCAGAATGCCATTATAGAATGCCACAAGCCCAGTCCCAGTACTGTGTGTGTTAACGTTTCCAGAGCGAAACACAAGACAGATGGTCAGGAAAGGCACTAATACCAATAACAAAGAAGCCTTGACCAACCATTAATAAATAGCGAATTACTACCATTTCCTTAAAGACTTTCCATAACATGATCAACGAGGAATAATATTCACACTGAAACTAAAAAGTTAGAGGTAGGAGGTAAAAATAAAAGGAGTTTTGTGCATGAGGTGTAAATTCAGCTTCTGAATTAATACATGCTCATGGAGATGCACTTAGTATCTGAACATGATATTATTTTCCCTAATCCCGCACTACGCATTTTTGAAGGGATGTAAAAATAACGGAAATGTTAACATCTCACTTTATTAGATTCACATTATATAAATTAGGAGTAATACAACAGAACTTTTTAAAATCTGATACTTATTCTGCAACCTTATCTGGCAATAATAATCAATAATGTCTTTTCTCTTGTATTAAGCAAAGTGGTCCCTTATAGTCACACGTACACCCACAACAGCAATGAGTGAGAAATGATTTCTCTGCATTTATCCCATTCACCAAGCGAAGCAGGGGGCTTCCACCAACGAAACGCGCACAGAGAGCAGTGTGTGCGGACGGTACCTAGCTCAAGGGTTCCTCAGTGACACTAGCAGTTGGGATACCAAACCACAACCTTCTGATTGGAGGGGCAATGCTCTAAAAACAATAACTAATAAGCCGTTAATTATATGTGTCTGGATGCAGTTTGAATCAAAAACGGCTCCCTACTTTATAGTGCACTGCGCAGTATCAACCCCAGTTTAGTGGCTTATTTTATACACTATTTCTGTTCAGGAGCCTGAACAGAAAATCCTACATAGTGAAAAAAATTGTGACACAGCCTTTCTTATGGGATACTCATGTCCAGACACATCTCTCTACAGTGCTAAAAGTTAATTTAAGCATTTACTTTGTTTTAGGCGTTTTTCAATATCTGATCTGATGATGTTGGCCAGTAACAAATCGGCACACCCCTACGTTAAAAGGCCCGCTTTTCATTATGAATATAAAATTCCAGTTCAGCCCATTAAAGAGAATATTAAATGTTAAAATATCCAGTTGGTCATGAAGACTGCACAGTGTGAAAATAAGGCAAATACATCCATACCAGGCCAATTAGAGTGTAAGTTAATTGGACCTTCTCATTAATAAAAAACTGATGCACCCCTCCAGTGTAACATATTTCTACCATCACACAGTAACAGTTTGGCAAATTCAGTTTTCTGTTAATCCAAAGGTAGTCAGTGTTTTTTGCTTCTTTCATGTTGTACTAACTGTAGTGTTGGAAGCTAACTGCAGTAATGGAAGCATATTAGTACTAGAGAATTAGCACGGTAGAGATAGCATGTCCACATCTCACAAATAAAAAAGATTAGGCTTCAGGGGGCTTGTAATTATTATTGCCATGTGACAATTTAGTCCATGTCATACAATGTGAGAAACCACATAATCATGTCTATTGGAGATTACGTAACATCAGGCATGTGATCGTTCAGCACCATGTTAGCAGGTGGGCATACGTGCCTCGGAGCTACAGAGTAACACTAAAGAAGCAATCTTCACACACCAAACATGTCTGGATCAATCAGTTACAACTGCTTACACTGGCAGAATGCATACATCTAAATCAAGTATGATCAGAAAAATGATCAGAAAAATGACAATGTGCAGTAAAAGCAAAAGCCTAAAATGTATGTCTAAACACAATTCCCTCTCTTCTTTACAAACCCGTCCAAATGTGCATATGAAGGTATACTATGGTTAAAATTTCTTATTTGTAAAGCTGGACGGCTTTTAAGTTGCAAAACTGTTGGATTTCCCTCACTGGCATTTGCATGTGTCATGATGTTATGTATGCTACTGGTCCTACAGTTTTGATTAACTTTTTTATTAACTTTTACTTAATAATAATATTCAACAACAACAACAACAAAAACAACAACAGTACCACCGCCATCACCAATGTCAATAACTTACCTCAACTGCGGTTCAAGCCAAGACACTTTTGGTGTGCAAAATTTGGATAGAAGTGATGAGGTGAATGTCGCTTAAATGTGATGGAAAAACCCACCACTCAGCATGGTGCTAACTGCTAGCTAGGTGGAGATACTAAGGGTGTACTCACACTAGGCAGTTTGAACCGTGCCAGAGTACATTTGGCCACCAAAGCGCGGTTCATCTGACTAGTGTGAGTGCTCCGAATCATGCCACTTGGAAGAGGTGTACCAGGGTGCGGTTCGGTTGGACTCGGGCGCGGTTCGCTTACAGTGTGAGTGCTAACTGCGCTGTAGCACAGAACAGGACGTGTGGCGTCACGTTTTTGCGATGTTCACAAAAATAATTTCGTACCCTAAAAGCGATAGACCTGTTTAGCAACAGGTTGTGAGAGGGCTGTGGACCACCGCAGACCAAATGACCCAAAATTAACATCAACACAGTAACCAGAATGATGGACTCCACTGCGTTCAGCGAGAGCGCCGCTCCTTCTGTTCACCCTGAAACGGTCTCACAATAATGATGTAAGTGCTCTCCGGCACGAATGCTAAAACCGTATGTGAGTGCAGTCCAGAGGGGGAGTGGTGAGGGGGGACAATCGTACCCGGGACCCGTTTAAGTCAACCATGCCTAGTGTGAGTACACCCTAAGTATGTCTATGAGATACTTCTATCTATAAACATCTAAAGAACCTCGCATAGCGTAAAAAAAGACTGAAGACTGAATTTGGTCCGTATGATTTAGACATATAGCACCATTCTAACAGATAGGTTTCCATTAACTGTTGGCCACAGAGCCACATAGTTTTAAAACTAAATAAACAAACTTTCATACCCAAAATGTCATGGCTGGAACTGGGGGCTTAACTATTCCTTTAACTCACTCCTTTGGTGATCTGACAGCTTTTCATGTGGACGCTTAAAGTAAAGGGGTCTATACTGACATCAGAAGGGAAAGTGACCTGCATAGATGCTTTGACCTCGATTTGAAAAATAAAAAGAAAGGAAATGTAGCAGCTCACTGATCGAAAATGACTTTCACCGTTTAGTGCTGCATATCCTTTTTTTTCTTTTGACTCTGACTGGCATTTCAACTAAACCTTGAATCTCCAAAACGGAAACTTGGAGAAGCAAAACACTTCCCACTACATTACTTCACACTACATTAAGTCATTTTGGACCGCTTCTGCTGGTCCATTCCTCAAAATATGTTCACACAGTGTAAAGTGCTGTTAGAGCATTCAAACGGCATCGACAGTAAAAACTAAGACAAAAGAAATGCGAGATTCTGACAATTTGTTTCAAGTGAAATGAAAGCTGAACATCTCTATTAGTTTCACTGGTTATTGTACATGTAAGAATGTAAAGGACAGATTTGGGAATTTGATGAAGTTTGACTTTAAAGGTGTAAGTTAAGAACACAAAGTCTACCCTTAATATGCATAGAGAATATTTTTGGCTGTACAGGAAAAGTAACAGGTGAGAAATGGAAAAAAAAGGCACATGAATTTAACTATAATTCAAATGTTTGGTTTAGTTACTTTTTTTACGTCTTTGATCTGCAATACTATTTCATTGTTGTACCTGTACCTGTAATACAAAATGAGTCATGCTGTATCTCTTAGAGAGAGGTTGACATTTGAACTTCAACCATGATCTCAGGGAGCACTTCCCTGTTTGAGGGAACTCTCAACTCGAAATAAATCCCAGCCTGTTTGGTGTGTAAAACTAGCCAGTTAACATGTTGGCCGCGGGATTCTATGGCGAAGTTTCATTGTACTGCAGTGAGACACTACCGTCGACTTTCCTGTGCCTCAAGCAAAGTGGAAGCAAAGGTTCTTTAAAATTACACTACCATTCAAAAGTCTGGAATCACAGCTAACTTAAATATTACATACAATTATATGCAAAAAGAAATATATTGTATGTAATAAAACTTACCCAGTCTTGCCGCACATCCCAAATGTTGGTCTGTCAAGAAATTAAATTTGGTACTCTAGGCTAATGTAGGTAGCAAGCAAAAGAAGCTTATATTTCACCAATTCTCCTCACTCTCCAGGCTGAAAAATGGTTGAGTTCTTAATAAATGATTCTAAGGTGTTCCTAATGTTACAACAGTCTCGACATACGAAGTTTCGCGGTTTATGACGCTCTCCTCCACCCCAACTCGAATTACACCGTTAGCCTAATACATACAGACTACCTGGACGAACTAGTTTGGTTGCGAGCGGTGGAAGAATACACAGTAATGCAGCATATGAGCGAGGGAGATTTCCTTTACCTGTGGCTTAGTTGTGTTTTTATGATTTTACAACTGTGTTAGAATCTGTGATTGGCTGAGACCAGGGTGTGTTTCCACCTACACCAAAATTGGGGTTACTTCCCTGTCGAAGGAACAGATCTGTGGCATAATTCGAGGAACTCATGTATACACAAACTTTACTTGTTGCAATGCCTTGTAGGTCCAGTGTAATACTAAAAAAGCCACTCTGGTGTACGGGAGTGGGGGGTGTTGGGTAAATTAGCTTTTTTTCCAATTTCTCTTTTTTTGCAAAGCTATTCATTTAACACTTGCTCAAGAGTAGTTTATCTTTGTGTAAACTTTAGGTGACTGGTTTAGTAGAAAGTTTGTTTAGGTTGAGAATTAAGCTGTGTTATGGTAAGCAGTGCTCAAGAGCTGGTCTGTTAAAACCAATTGGCCTGTTTAAAACAAATACAAGCAAAGAAAGAATCGAGTGGAAAAACCCTTCCAATAAAAACATTCAGAACTTTCGCTGCATTTGTTCAGTTCTACAGACAGCAGACACTGGCTGCTGTTATTAGTGGCATTATAGTAACATCTTACTCTGTTCGAATCATTTATATCGGTGTCACTTTTAAAGACATGGGACAAAAACAAGAAATATTAACTTAAGCAACACACTGTGAACATTAGAAACCGGAGTGTGTAAAAAGACCCCAGTTATTCCCTCAATATTCCACTGTTCTCAAAATCACTCCACACATCCTCCATTCCTTCAGACACATACAGGTGTCAGATCTGAGGAGTTTTGCATAATCTGGACTGTGTTTGGGTTCGAAATTTGTTACATCCATTCAAGTAACTAACCTGCAGGGGGACGGAGTCTGTGTGTGCGTATGTGTGTGTGTGTGTGTGTTAATGGTTGTTGCGGTTGCCTGGTTTGTAGGAGCCTGGCTTGCGGAGGCTGAACACACTGATGTTTAGGCACGCAGCGATCTGCTTACACACGCACACACAGTAGCACACCAAGTCAAGGCCAGACAGGACCTAGAAAACAGAAGAGCAGATAAAACAACTTAAGCTTACTATTACTAGTCATAAATGTACAGCTTCTGGAACAGTGGGGATTTGGGTTGACATATATATCTGGTTTATATATACGCAAGCACACACCAATCGTAAGGCTAAGAGTGTTAAACAGATAACATGCATGAACATAAAATATTAGACACCTACTTTCAAACCAGTAGGTATGTAGATGGCTGAATAACACCTACTATGTTAATGCACCTCTCCTGAGTTGACTGCTGTTGTACATATGCACATAACTGGGAATCCTGAAGTGGTAGTGGGGGGGGGGCACCCCACATGACTGACTAACAACATGGTCATACATTACAAGATATATCATCAGAAAGAATCTCCCTCCAACAAATCGGTCTGGTCTCCAAACCAGGTTTTGTCACAACACACACATGCTCAGTGTAGTGTGTGTGTGTAAAGCTTTTGTCATACATTTACACACCACAGCACAGTGTGAAATCCCTCTCTGTTTTTAGTGAAGCAGTGGTCAGCCAGGAACACAGCGCCCTGGGAGCAGTGTGTGAGGACTGTACTTTACTCAGTGGGGCCACTGGCAGTTTTGGGATTCAAACCCACAACCTAGACACAGAGAATGATGTAATACTCTGTTTTAATGATTTTAGGGTGCATGGGAAAAGCCCTCACATGGGTGCACACATTGTTGCCTTTAAAAAAAAATAAAAATCAAATACCATTGCTTCTTACTTTGAACATGGAGAATGAAATAAAAAACCACATCACATTATATCCCCATCATCAAAAAAGAAGAAAGAAAGCAAAGCAGACATGTGCTTACAAGTTAATTTTTTTTTCAAACAGACGAGGATGTCTACATTTTCTGGGGAGGCTCTCACAAAGGGGGCGTGTCTGAGGTACAGGTCTTCATACCTCCCAGTTCACTGTGATGTAATGAGTGGGCCCAGTCACGTAGCTTTCCGTTGCCCTGGAGGTCCACCAGTTTGTGGTTAGGGCAACAGAATATGCCTGTGACAGTTTAGCCATAGACACAGATGAAGTGGGCGCGCAACAGGAATTCATAGTGTGGCTCCTTCATCATATGTTTAAACCCCTTGTTTGCACAGAATAAAGCCTCAAGTCTGCAGCTATAAACACCATAATAACTTTTGTAATAGCTTTAGCCCGGTCGGATTGGGCAGCAAAGAGCTGCTTAAATGCCGCAGATATCAGCAGTTGTTGTGAAGCCTTTGTCTTAACTACTGTCACACTACTTTACCTACCATTTATCCACCACCATTTTCTCATCAATATATTTAAGGGGGAAGCCCAAATACTCCCATACATGAGATCTATGTAATGCTGGAGGTTACTCAAGCTCCTCTGCTCCTCTAAACACTGACACATGCACCACACATTGGAACTTTTTTTTTCGTGTGTGCTGAACCAAGGAGAAAGTTCGGTTCGGATCACGAATCAACACTGATCTTTTCCACCACTATTGTTTGGTGATATGAGAAGTGTTGAGGAGCAATTAGATAAGCAATACTTCAGCTACACAAAATAACTGCAAAAAAGGTTATTGTTTAAATACTAGCAGGTATAAACATTAGTTACAGGAACAGACCCCTTGGAGCAACTGAGGTTTACATTTCTTGCTCAAGGACACAGTGGTAGAAAGTCGGGGTCTGAACCTGTGACTCATCAGGTTCACAAACAAGTGTTTTACACACAAGGCTTCTGCAACCCCACCACACCCTGCGGAGAAACTTCGTTTTGTCCGCTTGTAACCGTGATCTTGTTCTTTCGGTCACTACCCAAATCTCGTGATGTTAGGTGAGGATGGGGACACGGATGCACCAATAAATCGAGAGCTTTGCCTTTTGGTTATGTGGCCACAAAACAGCACACGCCACCCCAATACATCTGTCCAACTGCAGATCCCCTCTACCCTCACTCCTGAACAAGTCCCCGAGAGACTTGAATCCACTTGGGGCAGAATTTTCCCCCTGACCTGAAGTGGGCGATCCCCCCATTTCAGGTAAAATAGCAGGACGTCCCAATACATGCTGGAGGTCCCTCGATTGATGAAGACAACAGAACCACATTGTCTGGAAAAAGCAGTGATGTGATCGGGAGGCCCTTCAACCTGAAACCTTCCACCCTCTGGCTGCACCTAGATATCCTGTCCATAAATATCATAACCGGGACTGATGGGCAGTCCGAACGGAATCCCACATGCCCTGAGAACAAGCTCAGACTTACAAGCAATGCAAGACAGACTTCTGTCCCTTTTATACAGGGCCCTAATGACACTTAATAGAGGGCCCGAACCACATACTCCTGAAGCACCCCCCTCCACAGAGCACCACGTGGGACATGATCATAGACCTTCTACAGATAAACGAAACACAATTAGACCAGTTAGGCAAACTCCCATGCAGTCTCCTGCACTCCAAGAGTGAAGAGCTGGTCAGGTGTTCCACGACCAGGTCATTTTTGAACACCTTTTTCTATACAATCATTTACCCCAGCCCATGTAAACTTGGAAAAACATGATAGTTTGTCTAAACCATTGAAAGTAAATACAAAAAAGATGTGTTTTACTACTTATTTTTTGGAGCATGAGCACTCACCATCGCCACCCAGAGGAGGATGTGTTCACTGAAGTAGTTGAAATACTGATTCAGGAACAGCAGCAATGGACAAAGAAATGCCAGGTCGCTACGATGCATTTCACTTTTAGTCATATGGGAAACCTAACGAAACATACACAGCACAATTATTCAGACTACATAGCTGTATTTCAATAAAAAATATTTAAAATCTAAATGGTATAAATTGTAAATAATCCCTTGAAAGTACCTTAATTATGTTTGCACATCTAAAGATACAATGCTAATTGAATTCCAAATGTAACTGCATATATATATATATATATACACAGTATGTATGCAGTTACATTATATATATATATGCCAAACCTAATTATGAAGAGTTTGGAATCAGTGGACTGCAGATCAAATTCTGATGGGGGTGGGGGGGAGCTATATATATAAAATTGTTTTTGCCTAAAATTTCACACAACAAGTATTTTCATATCTTAGTAAGGTTTATATAGTGTTCATGCATTGGTTTAAATGATGCAATCAGCTGAATCACACAACATTTCAAAAGTTAGTATTATCACAGTCAAAAACAAAAGCATGCTGGATATTTATAGTAATTTATAGTAATATGGAGTAATGTGTTGAGATTGTAAACTCAAACCACATTTGTGATTCTAAGACGAGAAATTTTATTATTACTTGTCCAGCAACATATTCACTGCAGACTATGAATATACTGTATACTATTAAAAGAATAATTGAAGTAAATCTTGCCATTATGACTATTCGAATGTCTGCCTTACCACCAGTCGGTTGGTTAGCTTAGCGGTGACAAAACCGAAAGCTAATACGTAGAGACAGGGGTGTTTTTGGAACAGCTGCTCAGAGGACATCTTATAGATGAGCAGAGCCAGAGAGATGATCACTCCGATGTGAAAGGCTGGAGAGAGAACACTTGTCCCCTGGTAGAAAAATGGAACACATATTATTTGGTACCAATATCAGAAACCGTATAAGATTTACTGAAACATCCCTTCAGAGATGTACAGTACTGTGCAAAGGTTTTGAGTCACCTGCTTATTTCATGTTATTGGGGCAACAATTTACTCAATACGCCAATTTTTAGAATTGGCACATTGAGTAGACTGGATAAAGAACAGGTAAGGAATGTGCCCAAATACACATGGTGCCTAGATAAAGTGGTCCCAGCCACTCAGCATTTAGCACCACTAGTATACTGACCACCGCCTGATCACCTGGAATCTCCTGCTCCTGTTTCATCACTGGATCAGGCCTTAAGATAGAAAGTGCTTTTTTTATGGTTGAATGATTCCTATGTATGTCACTGTGTGGCGAAACACGGAAACACATTTTCAAGATATTGTCACCTGTTGGCTGCACATTATCTAGCTTCCACCAAGAAAATAATAGCCATTTTATTCTAAGAAATGCCACCAGGGTGCACTATAGAAAAAAGCTAAGCTGGTTTGATGTATTGAGAAATTTTGGCAATCGCTATTTTGACCTATAGCACGTAACCAAACATTTTCCCCAATAAACTGCCAAGTATAATATTTTTATCTGATTTCTTTAATAGCGTTTTCCTTACCTCCTATGACAAATAAAAATCTGATGTTTAGGTCACATTGATGCAGCAATAAAATACAATTCCAAAGGGGGTCACTAGGGAGGAGACTAGAAAATACTACAGAAAAACCCTTCGAATGCCAGACTTACTGCAATGGTGGATCCGTTTTTGCCCATTCCGCCTGCGAGAATGACTCGAAAGTAGCTGGTGCAGGAGACAACGGCTCCCAGCAGAGTGAATAATGCAGGGATGATTTTCGCCTGGATATTCAACACTGGAATCTGAAACAAACACACACTAACATGAGCCTTGGCCATTTGAAGAATGATGCTAATAGATTTTGTGTCTGTGTTCATATGTGTTGTGTTCATAAATAGGGATTTAGTTACTGCATGTATACAACACTTTAGCTTTTGTTAATGTAGAACTAAAATAAATAAAACACATCCATATATCTATCATTTTATGTAGTGCACAGGTGTTACTGTAAATATTGTAAAATTATAAAATTGATCACTGCTGCTAAATTTGACAAAAGGTGCTTCTTTAAAACCTATAGATGTTATTCAATTACTGAATTAAAGTTTTAACAAATCAGAAAAAGCAATAGTTTGGTAGGCAAATGTACTCCCATGATTAGCTTTAATGTTTGGATGCTTCTGAATTTTGCACTGGAGTTACAAGGACAGGGAAAAAGTAATAGAAGCTTTTATCCCACCAATTTGAACTAATCACAAGGCAAAATCACCACAATCTCATCTCAAACCATATGGATTGTTAAGTACTCTAATACACTTACACATGCCATTTGAAAGTGTCCTCATATTGTTAGTCGCTTTGGATGAAAGCGTCTGCCAAATAATTTCAAGGATAATATTCATGTAAGACACATGGAAAATGAAAAAAATGAACTAAAGGATGGACAAATTCAGACACAAAAATGCTACTCTTTCCAGCTATGAGATGCACTTTCTCCATGCTTAAAGATAACTGTGTCATACAGCTGTATAAGCTGCTTATCTCTGAGTACTCAACAACTCATGAACTGAGCATGTGCGATTAAGTCTTGCACTCATCATATGGGAGCTACTTCATTCTCCAGTGCCAATTCCATTCTGAACCTTTATAGTGTGTATATAATATATAGTGGATTTATAGTTTTCTGCTTACAAGATATAAGTAAGACTCCGTTTTACAAGGTATAAATCTATACCCTGCACTTAAAAAAACTAAAAAACTACTACTACAGCAAAGTAGACCCAAAAAGCAGTTACTTTATCAAATGTACAATAAAATCAAAATACATTTCAAATTTTATGATGCACAAGCATTTGGGTTAATTATGCATGTTTAAAAATGATTACCACATATTGCCAAAAAGCCGTTCCCCCGATGGCAGCCAGCAAGTACAAGACTATAATGAAGATTTGCACCTCAGTCACATCGATTCTGCTCAGCCAGAGCACAGGTGGGTTGGAGAGAGGAAGCGATTAAGAGTCGATTTTAGTTCATGCAGAAATAAACAGAAATTTAAAAAAAATTTTCAATTATCATCTCCAGGGTTTTAGCCTCCCAATGGTCTTCAGTTTTACTCTCACACAAAAGCAGTCCTCTTGGAGATCTTCAGGTAGTGTTTCTTTACTTATTTGCGGTTTACAAATGTTTAATTAGGCCTGTGTCTTTCATTAGGTCTGACTAACTATTATCTAGCGGAACAGTGTTTACTGGAGAGTCTGAATTAATGGGTAAAAAAATAGCTCAGCATTTTTCAGCATAATCACTTTTTGCTAAATCATTGGATCAAATTAGTAAGAACCTCTTACAAAATGTTAGAGTACCATTCAGCAAATATATGTAAACTAAGGTGCAAAAACAAATGTTTTACATTTGTTGTATATTGTGACGTGACAAAGTAAACCACACACATATAGCTGCTCAGTTTAGCTCCCCCCATTCCAAACTGCTTTTTGATGCAAGATGCAGGGCAGCCAGATCAGAGGTAACCAGGTAGCCTTCAACTATCTAATAAATTTGTCAGTAATATTGGCAGCAGTTTTTGGCACATTAACACATACAGTCTAAAATATGAAAAAGTAATAAAAAAACTTGTGACCTTCAATCACAAACACAGTGACAGAGCTGCAAATTCGATGCTCAGTTTCCTTGAAACTGTTCAGACTTTTGAGAAACTTTTTGTGAAAATACTGAAATTCAGACTTCTCTCCAGCCGGACGGATTATCTCCAAGAGGACACTGCTGGTGACCACAAGTGTTTACAAGAAGAAAAAAAAAAAACAGTACTGCAAAAACACACAGACCACATGTAAATATATGAAAATATGGCTAAATCTCAGTCACAATAAACTGCTTGACAGTGTGCCGAGGGTCTGACTCACATGCCGAATCGCAGAGTGCCGGAGACGTAGGTCTGCCAGTGTGCGCAGTAGAACATGAAGATTCCAGCGAAACAGCAGAAAAACATCCAGTCTGGATTCGTCCCCAACTGCACAGCTATACATGTGCCCAAAACTACAAACACTGTTGTGCACACACACCGACACACACACACACACACACACACACACACACACACACACACACATACACATACACACACACATATACACACACACACACACACACACACACACACACACACACACACACACACACACACACACACACA
>JBBKCR010002363.1:0-13174 GCA_037577295.1 Ladigesia roloffi | reverse complement strand
TCATTTAATGGAAGTGGATGGGTGTCAAACCTTTCAAAGTAAAAAAAAACATGCACAGACAAGTCCAGATTACACCCCGTGGCGTGTGACGGGTGTAATCTGGACTTGACTGTGCATGTTTTTTTTTCTAAAAAAGCTGCGCATTTACATTCTGGATTTTACACGTTGGATTCCATGTCCTTAATACAAGTGAAAGTGTTTTTTTTTTTTTTCCTTTCATCCCTTCAATGTTTGACAGTGGTTCTAGCCTGTATGGTAAACAGGCTGAAGGAAGGTAAGGAGGGAGACAGAAAGAGTGAGAGATACACTAGATGGACAAAAGTATTGTGACACTAAACACACGTGAAAAATGCAGAAAAGAGAGGCACAATCCATTTTATGCCATGATTGGTGTATATTAACACAATTTTTTTGCTTTAAGCAATAGTGGAGGTTATTTTATCATGCTTTGAGTGAGTTTTGTGGGCTATTGGCCTGCTGGGCAGAGCAAATTTTTTGGACCTGCAGTGGTCAACTGGTAGTGGTGAGCTGACTCCTTGGACACGTCAGGTTGGTTCATCATCTCCTGTTATGAGCATTTAAAATTGGTAGCTGCAAAGACCCAAGACGGCCACTGAAAGGGGTGACAAGCAACAGTATATTGGGTGGGGTCTCGACAGATAAGCAGCGGTTCTATTCAAGTTGCCCCAGTGGGATGTCACACTGGGCCCTCTGTCCAACGGCCCATTTTGAAAGTGAAGAATGAAGCTGGTGGTATCTCTTTTTGTGTGACTTCATAAAAAAGCTTAGACATGTTATGACTAAAGTGAGTTTTGCATGATATGTCCCCTATAGCCATTAATTTTGTTAATTCTTTTTACTTTACAGTGTTCAAGAAACGCAACTAGATGGCACAGTTCAGTGTCTCGATGAAGATGGCAGGACGTGTTTCTTCTGTCCAAATAGAAATAAAATTCTGTATTTGTGTGGAGTCTTGTACGTGTTTTAATACCTGACACATGCCCTAAACTTCTTGTTTTGGGTTGCATAATCCCACCTGGTCATCTCTCCGGGGTAGACAGTCTCTTCTCTCTCCCAGTCTCATGTCACCCACCTGTGCCACCACTTCAGACCATGCAATCCACTACTCCTTGAACAACATGGAAATCCTGGTTGGGATTTGAACCAACAACCTCCTGCCCATGGAGGCATGGCTTATACCAGTAGGCCACAGGATCACACTCATATTTGTTTGTTTTTTTGATAGTTGAATTTAAATTCCTATTGAAGCCTTGCAAAACATACCTAAAACGTTCACCCTCTAGGGTTTGAACTAGTCACCTCCAGCACGGTGATGCCTCACTTGTCCCTCTAAGCCACAGGATCTTGTGCCCCTGAGTGTTTTTTTTTTTTTTTTTTTACAAGTCTTTCGGATTCCTTGTAAAGCTTTGCTAAGCTAACAAAATGCACACAGACCCACCATTGGGTTTGAACCAGCCACCTCCTGAAAATTGACATCATTTGTAAGTCACAGGGTCTCATGCAACTAGGGATGTCCCGATCAGGTATTTTGCCCTAGAGTCTGAGTCATTTGATTTTGAGTATCTAACGATACCGAGTCCGGATCTGATTCTTCTATATTCTACACTAACGCGAATGGCAGATCACTCGTTGCGATCATTTGTTCTATCTTGGCTGTGATGTCCTGCACCTTCTTGCTGTCATGACGCAGATTCCCGATCACGTGATCTGATCTTGACATCCCTACATGCAACTCTGTGTTTTGTTTTGTTTTTTACTTTCGGATTCCTTGTGAAGCCTTGCAAAGAAAGCCTAAAACATTCACCCTGTGTAAGGTTTGAACTAGCCACATCCTGTACAGCGATACCTCCCTTATCCCACTTGTTTTGAGTTATTTTTAACATTTAACCTCATGATATGGCTTGAACTGTAGGATCTCATGAAAACCGAGTGTTTGACCTTCAGATTCTGTTTTCAAAACAGTGGAGCAACATTAAAATGAACCCAAAAGGTGAATCTTGACTATAGTGGGAGTGGTATCTGGCTTCTACAGGCACAAGAAACACCATCCACCTACATCTGTAACCAGTTTAGGAAGCCCAAGTTACCTGAGATTAGACACCAGGAAGAAACTCACCTCAAGGAAAACACACACAACCTGGATTTGAACCCCCAACCCTGGAGGTGGGCGGCAACAGTTCTACATACTGTGACACAATGGAGCAGACGCTCGCACCTAGAGTAGGCCTTTCTTTTTTGACAACACTCTACACCTGGCCAAGACCACCAGGAGCTTCTTGAGGTTCTGAGTCAAGTCAAGTATGTTGAGTGATCTACTGGACATGGTCCTAATGGGGACCTTGGTACAATTTCTTCACACGCACTTTTATATTGATTGGTTTAATGTAAACATCAAGCTGAATCTGCACTCTATCATTCATTTAAATATTTTAATATTTCTTAAATAAGCATAAATATTTTAACTGCTTGAAGCTCCACCCATTCAGTTACGGAAGTTTAACAGGAGTGGCCCTGTGTTTTTTTTTGTATAAGGTACAATGTACACTATGAAACCAAACCCCTTAAATTTACCCCTTAAAATGACACATTTTTATCTTAATTTCCAGGAAATTAAGGAGAATTAACGGGGAAGTGCACAGATTAAGGCTGATTAAGGGGCAAAACTACTGAATTTATCTGAACCTCCTGAACAAAATGCCATATGTTTAGGACTAAGGGGTTTCACACTCATACCTTAAATACAATTTTGAGGTCAAATTAATGGATTGGTTTACAAATTAAGGGCCACTTAATGCAATGTTTGGCATGTTTTCAGGGGTAAATTAATTAAGCTGAGCACAGTTTAAGTACATTGTGTTTCATAGTGATAGGGCAGGCTATCTTAACCGAGCTCATTTAATACATCAGTCTTTAGGAGACACACCTTCCTCTTCATTAGGTGGGATGAACAATAAGCTGAAGTGGTCTGAAATCTCTCTCGCCATATACAAGGGAGTTCATAGGAGGCTTTAACTCCTAGATCTTTTGAAGTCTGTACCACGGATGCTCTAGGAGTCAGTAGTGGCAGTGCTGTTTTCTAATATCTCCTCCAGTTGTCACACACACACTCATCAGACTCTATAACTTCTCCCTCTATCACACACCCACACATTAGACTCTATAACATATGGTGTGCTATTACTTTGTGTCAATATTACATACAGTAACCAACTCAGGCAAATTATATCAGACTGAGCCAAACTATTTGTGCTAAATTGTTACTTATTTCTGCAAATGATTCCTATATTATTGTCCAATAAGCTACAAAAGAGTTAAATGGGTGGCTCAGCTCATTTATTTGCAGCAAAAGGAAACCCAGATTAAATCTAAACTTAAGCTCTCTTATGCAAAGGGTGGCTTGGACCTCCCAAATATTAGATTATACCAGTTATTTTGCCATCTTAGATTTATTAATGAATGGCTTGTTAAAGACCCTAAATCAGGGTGGCTTGAGCTCGAATCCTCACAGTGCAGCCGTATTATTTGTTTCCAATGAACAGTTACGTAGAACTCTGTATAATAGCCCTTTAGTACACAATACCCTCAAAGCTTGGCTTGCTGTTCAAAGGCTCGAAGGCAAGAATGACATAACCTCACCTCTTCTGCCAATTTGGAACAATCCAGAATTTCTACCAAGTATTACAGGCTCAGGTTTTAATTTATGGCCTGTTCTTGGTATATGTAGGATGGTTGACTTGTTTGAGGATGGATCTCTAATGTCTTTTGATAATTTAGTTTCTAAATACAATCTACCTAGACAGCAATTTTTTCATTTCTGCTAATTAGAGACTATATATTCAAAAATACCACATTTATCTCTAAATACTCCTCTTCTGTTATTGAGAAAATCCTCCGGAACTCCCCACCACACAGGTTGATCTCCTTTTTCTATAAAGCTCTAGGCTATATTCCAGAAGAGGAATGGGAGACAGTTTGGTTTCAAGCTACTAGGCTCTCAGTTTGTAATAGGGCAAGAGCCATTCAGCTTAGAATTTTACATAGGATACATATCACACCACAATTAAGACATAAATACAAAGCAAGTCACTCGCCACTTTTTCTTAAGTGGAAGTCTAATATAGGAGATTATAGTCATTGCATATGGAGCTGTCATAGGATTCAGGCATATTGGTCCTAAGTTGTGGCCCAATTAAACAACATCTTTGGCTTGGATCTGAAACTGGATCCTTTGTTATTCATTTTGGGCTTTCCCTGTAGCATCATTTTAAATAAATGTGAAAGACGTCTTTTTAACTTGTTATCCTTCATTGCCAGAAAGAAGTTGCTGATGTCATTGATCAATGATAAGCCTTCCTCCATCAAATAACTCTTGACCTGTATTACTCAATTGACAACTGATGCTTTTAATTGCATAAGGACTCCATAACTTAACTTCATATATGCCTCTGTCTGTGACATTTTGCAGTTTGGAATGTGATACTAGAGGTATATAGAAAATTTAGGTATTCTCTCTGGCTATTGATCTGTGATTTAATGCTCTGTTAGTCATTGTATGTATAATTATTGTTTTCTATTGCGTTGTATCTCTGCCAGTGTGTGTATGGTACTGTTTTGCTAATTTCGCTAATTAAAACAAAAGTAACTTATTTTTGCAGTAATTTTATATATTGTGTATATATACATTATATTATAGTTAATACAGAGAGTTTTCAGAGTGTTTTCTGGTTTTAATTTGACTTTATTATATTTTTTATTGTTCTTATTTTTCTGTCTCTCTGTGTCTTAACATAAGCAATTTCCTCCAGTATCAACTAAGCTGTCTGATTCTGATTCAGCCATATACACAGATCCTTCTACCTTTTCTTTGTCAGTGTCTGCTGGGTGCGTTCCTGGATATTTTCTCCTCAGAAAACGTAACACCGAGGTGCTGAAATGCCGGAAGGCTGAGAAGTTTGGTCAGAAGTGTGAAATCTCCCTGCAGAGATGGAGGCTGTGCACCAACTTCCAACCCTGGAAAGGAATAAAAACAACAGATTATTTATTCTTAAACAATTATATAAAAAGTCACAGGCTATTTAAACTATTTGTTTAAAATCTGCTAAAATATACAGCTCAAAAACACAGAAACTCTTTTCCCAACAATTTCCAGATGTAAAGATTTAGATTTTTGTCCAGAATATATTCCAGATAACCTGAAAACTGATTTTTTGGTCTTTTTAGTTTATGTCTGTTTATATATATTAATAATAATCAAATTATTGCTTTACTGTAAACAAAACTAAAGATTATTCAGGAGGTGTGTGTAAAGTTATGCTCACAAATGTACCTATTCTGTCAGAATTTATGATTTCTTAACTATTTTTCAGAGAATATGAAACTTTTTTTTTACTTTTTTTACTTTTTTTAATGACATTATCACAACAGAAATTACCCAAATTATCCTGATAAAAAGTTTACATACCCCAGTTCTTTATACCTTGTATTGCTCCCTTTAACATCTATGACAACTTGAAATCTTTTGTGGTAGTTGTGGATGAGGCTCTTTATCTTCAGACAGTGAAGCATAAACTGCACTTTTGAAGTCTCCCCCGAGTGGCTCAATGATATTGATGTCAGGAGACTGAGATGACCACTCCAGAATATATGACTCCTCTCCAAATGTATCACTTATTGTTGTGGTCAATATGTTCAGTCTCATCATTCCAAATGACTTCCAGAACAGATTGTCTCTGGGCTGTTTGGCATATTTTAATGTATTTAATGGAATGCACCTTAAAACACCCTTCAGATAGTTCCTTCACCTGAAGTCATTTGTGGGTTTTTCTTTGCATCCTGATTGGTCAACCTGAAACCCTAATTATCCACTTCTTAATTATAGTTTGAACACTGCTCATGGCATTTCCAGTTACTTTTATATTTTCTCATATCGCTTTCTTGTTCAGCTAGCTTTTCCCACAGATCCTTTGACAATTCTTTTGCTTTCCCCATGACTTAGAATCCTAAAAAGGGTCTGTCAGGAGTCCAGATACTCATTTACCTTTTATACACATCCACTAATTACAAGCAAACAGATCACAGGTGAAGTTGGTTACCTTTAATAGTCATTCAAGTCCTTTTGTGTCAAGTTTTGTGCATGTTATTAGGCCAAATAACCAAGGTATGTACATTTTTGATCAGGGTCATTTGGGTAGTTTGTGTTGTGGTTAAGAAAAATGGTTAAAAATGGTTAATAAATCATAAATTCTTTCAGGGTTAGGGGTGGGCGATATGGCAAAAATTCCCTATCATGATTATTTAACAGTTAATCCACGATTTCGATTTTATCGTTGTATTTATATTACTTTGTAACTATAGATTTTTTTTTTACTATTTTGCAAGCTACTGAACAGTACAATCAAAATATTTACCTTTGTAAAAATATATTGCTAAATAACAAAACACCATTTAGGCCAAAGAACCTTTTCTAAACTGATTTAAATTTTGCCAACATGTTTATTTAAAGCTTAAATAAAAGACCTTTCTTCAGTCTTTGATACAGTCAACCAAAAAATCCTCCAAGCTACTGTCTCCAGCCTTGTGATATCGGGCACAGCCTGGCAATGATTTGCATTCTACTTTGATGATCTGACATAACATGTAGCATGCCACAAAGATTATCCACTGGTTTTCTACAGGGCTCTGAATTCCAGCAAGACCGAACTCAAAGGGATACTTTCACCAAGCCACGGCCTCATAATTTCTGTTGGGAACTCATTTATCATCCCTTCAAAGAAGGTAAGAAACCTTGGTGTTATGCTAGATGAGGATCTATCTTTACCGCCACAGTCTGACCACCTTGCCAGGACATGCAGACATCATCTCTACAACATCAGAGGAATCTGACCCTTTCTCACCATGAAAGCTACACACTTGTCCAGACTCTGGTCATCCCCAAACTGGATTGTTGCAACTCTACTGACTGAGCTTAAGGTAACAAAACCACAGAATGCAGCAGTGAGGTTATTCTTCAATGTTTCAAAATTCACACACACTTGACCTTTACTAAGCAACATTCCCTGTGCCTGTTCAAATAAGTTCAAAACACATGCTTTCAAGGCCAAGAATGGACTTGCACCCCATGCATATCAGTATTGATCAAGCAGCATGTTACTCAGCTTCTAACACTGCTCGCCTTGAACCTCCACTGCTAAAAAGAAGAGGAAGGCACATGTCATGGCTGTTCTTTGTCTTGGCCACCCTTCCGATTAGATCTGTGGAGCCCCTCATTGTCTTCAAGCATCGTCTGAAGACCCACCTCTTAAAGGAGCACTTTAAGAGGTGACTAACTAAGCCAATCGTTTCTGCTTATATATTTATTCTTCCCCATTTTTCTCCATGCCTTGCTTACGTTTGTCATAACTTCTGACTTTTCTTTCACAGGAGTCATTTAGATGCACTTGGCGTGCAGTAACTTGAATATCAGATTTAAGCATGGCTTTACAGGTCTGAAGAACAGATGTGGACCACTTGAGCACTGATGTACGTCACTCTGGATAAGAGCTCCAGGTAAATGGCATAAATTTGAATGTAAATCCGGTTAGCCATTTAACACCAGCAGATCAGTTTTTTGGGGGGTCTGTGTGACATCAATCTGATCCATTCAGCTCATTTGCATAAAGGTAAGAGTGAGCAGGGTGTGTATCAGCAGTCTGTTTATTGTGAGATGATTCAGCCCCACCTCTGTTCCCCTCACCATGTCACTGTGACAACGCCATCTGATAGTTGATGATGTGATTGTGCACCAATCTCAAACAATGATAAAACTTTCTAGAGCCTGTAGGAAGGCTCTGTGTTGCAATTGCACTTTTAAAAATTATACTTTGAATTTTTAAATATTTAATATTCAAAATGTAAGTGATGAGTAGTGTTGAGTAGTTCCAAGCTTCTAAAGTCTGTGTTTTCAGGTGGTTTTCCATCTGAATTTAGGTCTCTCATATGAACCTCTCAGGTTTTGTGAATGAACAGATTTTACTTCAAATTCATTTAATATGGAACCAAAATAATCCTGTCATGTGGTTTTACAGACTGTCTGAAAATCGGATAACAGGGAGTTCTCTCACATGAACCTCCCAGGTTTTGTGAATTGACAAATTTCACTTATTCATTTGATATGGAACCAAAAGGATCCAGTTATGTGGTTTTACACACTGACTGAAGATCAGCCTGTGAAAGACAGAATCTGACTGTACAGGAGTAACACCAGGGGGAGTTGAACCACACCCTGCAACACCCACCCATCCCCGCCGTGGTTTTAGGCCCAGCAGAACATTGTCTCACATGTCAGACGGAGCAGCCATAACTGTTTGTTGGAATAATTTTCTGTTAGAAGATTATAGAGGCAGGTGTCTGGTTCTATTGATCTCCAGTGTGAACCGTTATACCTTTCACTCCAAGTTTCATTCCAAGCTCACTCTGGACCACCTTTTCACCTTAAACACTAAATAATGAGGGAATTTTGGAAAATGGGTGGAGTTCCCCTTTAAGGAGTTTAAAATAGTGACCCACTGGCGACTCAAACAGGAAACATTTTCAGCCCCTGTGTTTCACTATGTGTGTGGGGAGGCACGTGCGTACACACACACACTAGTGTGTGATTGACTCATCACTGAGCAGTGTGAGCAGTGATCACATGGGTCCGGAGAGGAAACATAATCCTGCTGAGCCGTCTCTCTCACTCACTCACACATACACACACATACACATACAAACACACACATATAACTGCGGTGTTTAGAGGTTTCAAGTAAAATGTCTCGATCCGTCGCTCTGCAGTAAAAACGGTGCAAGGTGAGTTACACTCTCTCTCAAAATTAAAAAATTGATAAAGTGAATATTTAACTTTGAGCATGGTGTTTTTGTTTGTATTTATGTGTTAATGTGTCAGAGAGTGTCTATGCTTATATATCTTCAACTGTGGAGAATTTACAGATAATTACTATAATAACAATAACAAAAAAAGAATAGGAATAATACAAATAATAGTAATAATAATAGTAATAATAATAATGATAATAATAATAATTTCTGAAAATATGATAAATGGGATCATGTTAGCAAAGCTGCAGCCAGTCACTAATTTCTGCTTTACTGAACTCAGATTAGAGGACAAGTCTTTTTTGTTGTTGTTGTTAAATGGTCAAAATCAGTCCTGCAGAGAACAGGAGTAGTGCAGTCATCAGAACCTCCACAGAACCTCCACTGACCCCAGATGAACTAAACTTCTGCATGAAGCTGAACACAGCATTGCCTTTTTCCACAACAGGGTCTGTTTTCAACCTGTAGCATTGAAGTTCACTTCATTTTTACAGCTCACAGTAAGTCATACTGTGTTCAAAACCACATTCAAAAGTCTGATCCACCTTTATGAAAGCTGGATGTGATTTGAGGGTTTAGCTGATGGCCTTGTGGTTAGAAAGTTGCCCTGCAATCAGGTTTTGGGTTCAAATCCCAGGACTACTGACGTACCCATGGAACACTCCATGGGACCAGTGTTCCTGGCTGCCTGCTGCTTCACTTGACTGATTGCATTAAACGCAGAGAAATAATGTGTGCTGTGTTGTGGTCTATTCACATATGACAAATGGACATTTTACATAGAAATGTGTTTGCATTTACAGTAAAAGATTTTGGTGACTATGAACTTCGGGTGTTAGTAATGCTACCATTATTTCCAGTTCTAAACTAAAGAATATTATTTTGGCCCCTAAAACAGCTCTACTGATCGACTGATCTGGAGTCTGTGGAGGTTCTCATTTTATACTGAAGTTGGTTCCTCTGTAAATTGCCTCTTGCTCTGAAAGATCTCCATGTCTCAGATCCTGGAAGAAGCACCTTATGTTTTGTGTGCAGTTTAGTGGAGTGTACTGTGTGTGAGAGCGGCAAGCCAAAGGCGAGTCTCTGACTGCGTTTAGAGGGTTCTCGTACGCCTCGCTGGAGAAGCGCTTTATTTCATATGAATTTTTATGTGTGTTTAAAGGGCGGATTAAGCAAGTGGATTTCCAAATTTAGAAGCTGTAACTTCTGCTATAAAACCGCTGTTTGTGTGTGTGTGTGTTTGCTATGCTGTCAAACTGAACACAATTAAAGGACAAAATGCCCGAAAGCAATAGAATAAATAAACTTTAAGTTTTCTGAAGGTAAACTGAAACACACGTCCACTGTGTTTCACTCTCTCGCTTTACCTCTCTCACACTTTCACATACACCATCTAGTGCTGCACAATATATTGTCTGTTAATCAATATTATAGTACTGCAATATTCTTAGCAATGCTGATATCACATAAAGCTACTATATTATGTGAGCCTCTAACCAACCACAGTGTTCCTGACAGAGTGACCAATCACAGCTCCAGACGAATTACTGGGAGTTCTGATGAATTGAGGTCTTCCTGTAATCCAACAAAAGTATAATTATTAACAAGGAAAGGTGAATGGGCTTGAACGGGCGGGGGTAAACTGTTGTTGCCAGAAAAATTAGATCTATTTAAATTTAAATGATAAATGTACCATTTGAAACAATATTTACAGACTTTAAGCCTTTTTTAATTTCAGAAAAGAGATTATATGGGCCTTTAAATATCTTGAAGGTCACCAAAATTTTTGGCAGAAAAATCACAAAACTGATCATTTGTAACACTCAAACTCACACACAAGCACAAACACACGCACAACCACACACACACACACACACACACACACACACACACACACACACACACACACACACACACACACACAGCAGAGTGTCGAACCACAGCAGACGCCGACAGCGCCTGGTTTTCCACTTCAGTTCCCTCCTTCGGTCAAACGTACTCTCGTTTTCAGGTTTGGGCACATTCTGGTCTCATTAAATTCCTTTTCATTTCCTATTTATGCTGCTAGATAAACTGTTCCGTGCGGCTCCTGAGGGACTGACCAATGGGAGAGCTTGCTCACCTGTACCTGAGATACCACCGAGGGGGACGCAGTGAGTGGTGAGGTTCCTATTTTAGATCCATATGTTTCATTAAAAAACTTTAATGGCCATCACTGATCATTCACTAGGATTCAGGCAGGGTTCCCACCCGAAGTCCGACTTAAAGTTCCCCGAATTTTCCGGATTTCCTGACCAATCAGAGTCTCCCGGCCCCCCGTATAGAGAAATGTGAATATAAGGTTCTGGGTTCTGAGCAGAAAAGGGTGTTTAAAGGGGTTCTAGCCTGTTGTTGAATACGGGCGGCTCGGCGTGCTGAACGGACCAAAACCTCACATCTCCGCCCTCCTCTAAACGCAGGGTTATCTAGAACCGGTGGTAAAATGGCGGTTCTGAACAGAACAGCTCAATTCCAGAATAAACTCCAGATATTCCTGTTCAGGTGTAAACTGGTGGAGCTGAAGGTGTTTTACCTTAAATGTGTCTTGCACAGCAAGCAGCCGGCCGAAGAGCTGCTCAGCGTTGCTGTAGACGCTCAGGAAGCTGCTGGCGTTGCGCTCGATCATGCGGCTGAAGATCGACTCCTCCCCCGGCTCACTCACTCCTTTAAACTGGTTGGGGATGCTGATGAAGCGCTTCATCTCGCGATAATATTTTGCCCGAACCTCCTCGAACGCTGGGCGGAACTGCAGGCGGCCCTGTCTGCACAGGAAACACCCCTGCTGTTCGGTATTCGCGGTTTTAAATACGGTCATACACACTGTTGTACATACCAATGGTTCTCAATAGTGGTCGACCGATATATCGGTTTTGCCGATTAATCAGCACCGATAGTTGATTACCAGAACGATCGGTTATCGGCAAAAAACCCTGCCGATAGTTTTTCCGGGGATTAATTTACCTCAATATTTATTAATATATTCATATTTAATTAATATAGTGTTTTTATTTCATTTTCATGATTCAGTACTGTTTTCTTTTGTTTGTTTTTTGTAATAAAGTTCAGTACTAATTTACATGGAGTGTTGTGTTTTTCTTTTTTTTTTTATTTAATCCAGTATCCATTTAAAAAACTCTAATTCAGTAAATTAATCGGATATTGGCAAGATATCGGCAAGTGCGGACCAACCTAGCTATCGGTATCGGTAAAATTCAATATCGGTCGACCTCTACTTCTCAACATTTTCAACATTAAGGCCCACCTGTCTATCATGGCATGTTGCAAAGGCCCACTTGGCCGAATTAGACAATATTAAATTATGGATCAATGGTCTGTCTCGATTTTTGATTTGCGGCCCAATCAAAAGTCTTCCCGGCCAATCAGTGGTCCCCGGCCCAGTGGTTGAGAAACCTGGGTGTATACTATGCTGTAGGAATGTCACGATTAACCGGTTTATATATAAAAGGTAAAAACTTCTAAAGATTGTGATGGTCTCGCTACACTGTGTGAATTTAATCCATGTGAGATAATCGTGATAACGGTAAATTTTATTTGATTATTTCCCAGACGATAATCATTTCGTCAAAGTCTATAATGGTGACATCCCTACTATGCTGTATACAGACTACGTCAGTCAGATTGTTATTATATCCTGTTTTTACATAGTATTTGTAGTCACTGTGATTTATACTCACTCGCATGGTTTCATGCTTTAAGTGAAGTTCTCCCTTCCGGCAAAACACTGACTTTTCAAATCCGAAAGTTTTGAACTAAACCCACAGGAAGAGTGTTTGTGTGACTCACTTGAAGACGAGGTCGACGTGTATTTCTGGAAGGTTCTTGTTGAGGGCCTCCAGGCCGACCTGGTACTGATACTCCAGAGCTTTATACAGTTGATGGTTCCAGTGTTGCCTCCACGCACGCATGTCACTCACACGGATTCCCTGAAATACATTTACATTTATTTACATTCATTATTTTATTGTCTGTTTATTTGTTTCTTTTTTCTCTCTTTAAGGAGACCTTGGGTTCTTAAAAGGCGCCCACAAATAAAATATTTTATTATTACTATTATTGATATCCACTTACAAACAGGGATGTGTACCGAAACCGGTACTTGATCGGTACCGGTGTCTAATTATAAAAGACTGAAGTATTGATAAGCTGAGACATTAACGGTTCTGCTGTCGGTCCTAGAGCTCTCACACACACACACACACCCACACACACACACACACACACACACACACACACACACACA
>JBBKCR010002353.1:0-13175 GCA_037577295.1 Ladigesia roloffi | reverse complement strand
GGGCAAAATTGTAACGTCATCAGTGATTGGCTGTTATGCAAACCTAACGTGCTACTCGATTGGCCCTTGGGTTGTCTTTATCAGCGCATGCTCTAAAACTGCGCAAACTAGTTTTATTGAGTTTTATAGCCTCCGCATATCATCGTGATCGTCCTCATTTTTTATTGATCATAAATCGAGTTCGTTTTATCGCCCAGCACTACTTTAAAAGGTCATTTTTCTGTAATCACTCATTATGTTAGCAATGGCACCATTTAGGTGTACCATTACTTCCTTGGTATTCTCATCGTGGCAGAGGTTAGCATCATGTTAGTGGTGTTAGTTAAATATAGGAGATCTTACCTGCATTCAACATCGACCTGAAGTTGTCTGATTAACACACAAACAACCGTGTCTCAGTGTAAATAAAATGAAAATGTTAATTATATGACTAATTCCTTCTAAAAGGTGATGACATGTGGCTGAGACAATTGCTGAGTCTAGTTGATGTGGGTAGTGTATCATTAAAATGTCTTGGAATCCACGTTGCTCATGTTTATATGGCCAGTGTCCCAAAATTCCGACTATAAGGCCTTGTTAGCAGACCAGTAGCCAAGACAGTTTTACAGAAGTATTCAGGCACAGACTTTAAGTTTATAACTGAAAGGGATTAGTTAGAGATGTTATATAAATGTCTGATGGTTGACTATGGTTCAGCCAGAGCCTTGAACCAATGCTTAGGTGTACTGTTGCCATCTTGGTACCAACGTAACATGCATGAAGCCTGAATTCACATTTACTATATTCACTGTATATGGGACTAGTAAACATATAGAGACACAGTTGTAGTTCCTCCTGCAGCTTAGACGGGTGACAATTGTTGTTACCCAACAACTGGTGGTCAGAAGAATTAAACAAGCAACATAAAAAAAACGCATTACTAACACTTTTTCAACCAATCACATTGTGTGGTCAGAACAGACCGTTGGATAATACAAAACGACTGTGACCTAAATGGATCACAATTTTTCTTACGGGGCACAAATTCATACATTGCCCATTTTTCTCTCGGGTTCCTAGAACATCCTGTGGTTTGTAAATGAGTGTGTTGCACACCAACTTTATCCTCAGAAGTAATCAATTGTATGCTGTTTTGTTTGTGTGACAAGAGACAAAGGCTGACTTCATGTATTTTTACCACTCTTTAGCAAAGGGTTCACTCCCATGCAGCACAGTGGTAGTGAAGTTTTGATTACAGATGATAAATCTCTTTCTTTTGTAATACGAAGTTACAGGCAAAAACAGTTCAGTGACCAAAAGCAAAGGCTTGCTTATCTAGACCTGATGATGAGAGGACATGAATCCTATTTTTCATTACATAATTTTCCCTAGAAGTAAAAAGAAGGCCTTTGTTTTAGGAACACCCCAGCATTTTTCTGCCTAAACTTTGGCTGCCGAATCAGATCATGCAGTCGATTATCATGGAAGAGTATTTTAACACATTTGCTTTTACTTGGAAAACAACAGTACACTCATTGACTCATTGCCGATGCTAAATTCCATGAATAAAAGTCATGGCTGTATAACATAGTTTCAAGATAAAAGATCTTGGGTTGAAGTTTTCCTTGTGTTGTCCTTCCTGTAAATGTTATGGTGTCAATAGGAAATCAGACAGATGTCTGTGGCAACTTTACTCACACGACTACAACGATAAGTACCAAATTCTTTCCTGCAAAAATGTAAGAATTATATGGATTCAGCAATGTTATTTACAGAGGAATTTATTAAACCTAACCATTTTCTAGTGGAATTTGACATTAGTGTCTACTATAAATGTGTTTTAAGTCAGTTTCTTTTGCTAAGTATGGTGAAATTTAGTGAAATGATTGCCCACAGTGATTAAGTAGAAGCTGAGGGTGTGGTAGGTGCAGATATTGTTGAAAAATGATTTTTTTCTTTTAGTGCTGCAAGCCTGTCTTTAATGAATTAAATGTAAAGGTGCAATTGCCGTTTGTGCCCACTTGGTGGCACCACTAAACTACGTGTGTTGGAAAATCTTTCTTCTGTTCTTGCAGAGGGACTTTCGCATCAAAATATAACCTCTCACATCCCCGGGACAGCTTCTGTTTAACCTAGTTTCTCTCAAACCACAATTTCATTACAGTTTTTTTTTTTTGCGAACATGCTCATTTCCGTATTTTTTTTTGTTATTGTGAGACAGGGATTTTCCCTATAAAATGTCAAAGACCTAATCATGAAACCAGAATAAATGATTCTAATTATATTTCTGGATGTAGTAGGTTTTCCTGTTAATTGTATCAGTCCCTTGTTGTTGTTGTTTTCAGCAAATTTTTATTTATACCTCTAGCCATGGTTTTATTATACATGTGTGGGTATATATGCAAAAAGCCAGTGAACCACAGATACAGTACTATTTGTGTTAAATAAATATGAAGATTTTGTAGTTTGGATGTGATACTATTGTGGGCAGCAAACTTTTGATCATTCTGTTTTTCTCTCACTCGTAGAAACCCCCTCCCACACGAATAAATAATCTCCCTCACATCCCATTTCTTTCTTATGAAGTGTTGCGAGTGTAATCCTAAATATTTAGGCTTACCATTTCGAAACGAAGGCTATTTTAGCAAAACATGAACAATTACACAGCAATTGCTGTAAATAATGTGCATCCATTTTTTCCCCTCTTAAATAGTTCTATTTATAAGGGTAACTTTTTGTGGCATATCTCACCAGAGCCCCCCCCGTCAGTGGTTTTTGTGAAGTACTTATGCAGCCTCTTTCTTCTCTGGAAGGTAAACATGCTTTATGTTCTTGTGTCTGAATGCTACACTTTTAATAAAGGACCAAATGTGCAACTTTGGACGGGATGTTTTCACCTCATGTTCTTGTTTTTGTGCCGCCTGAAATAATTTTTGCCTGAAGCTGAGCAATATCTGATGTCTTTGAAGTTTTTGGATGTTAGAGAGTACCTCTGAGAACAGCAGCTCTCAAAGAACTACACTGTTTTACACGTCACTCAAAGCCTTAGGTCACTTACTTGGTTTTTTTGTTGTGTTGGTATGCCTGAATGCAAACAGCTCCTTTAACCTACCTATCAACTTAGTCAGTGTTTCTGTGTCTGTCAGGTTCTTTGAGCACTTGTAGGCAGAATGTAATGGAAATGATTATGGGAGTCTGTCCCCTTTCAGTGCATCAGAGGGGGGTCGTTCCGTCTTCGTGTTTCTCGGCAGTGTAATAGTGGTCGTTTCATTTCACATAAACCTCCGCAATGACAGGCACACACATATACACACACCTGTGACTTGTGTGTGACAGCAAGACCATCTATTTGTAGTTTCAGTTTTGCTATTACACAGAGTAGCCCACTAAAGCGTTTGCAGTTTCGCTGCTGGTTGGAAGGGCTTGAAGTGCAATTTCAGGTTTGACATGATCATGTTCGCTGGCCCTTATAGAGGGAAGATTGAACTGCATGAATAAATGTTTTACTATAAGCAATGAGTTAATCATAGGTACCTTTTAAAATGTGTCAAGTCACCATCATTTATTGCTTTTGAAAGCTGTAAGCACCATGGTGTGTTAATGGGGTTACTTGTGGAATGTGAAGTTGCGTTTCTGAGACGTGGGAAATGGTGTCAGGTTTTTGAGCCCAGCCCTGGCTCCCAGCACTCTCCTTTCAGCTGTGCGTGGATGGCTCCCATTTCTTTCTGTCTTTCTTTCATTCTCACTCCCCCTCCCCTTGGCTTAGTTTAACTTTGTTTGGCTTGATTTGGGCCCTGGTGTGGGTTAGCGTTCACACTGTTAGCTTTGTACACACGCATGCTCAGGGCAGGGAAGAGGAGAGTGGGATAACCTGACCCAGGCATGCTAAGCAAACTTTCGTTCGTTACCTCGGAACAGTGTGGAGCATTTTGGCAACTGTGTGTTGCTTTAAACAATACATCTTTCTCAATCAAACCTTGTCTGAATAGGGTTAGTAGAAGTAAGCCACAGGTGATTGTAAGATAAACTGTACGGCGTTGGAAGGCACCTGAAACGGCCAAGTTCTTATATTCACGGACACAAGCTGTCCAGGGTGTCTTACACCTGCTGCTGAAAAGTACCTGCACTCGGAAGTCCGTGATCAGATAGTCATCAGTTACCTGTACTTGCTTTACAATGCAGCCCAAATGGGTCTTGGATGCTGGTGATGTAATCAGATTTTTCTTGCTCAGCCCTCCGGTGTCCCGTTAACATGAGTCTCCAAAATGATGCTTTTTTGACTTGAACGCATTTGCCTTTGCCCTCGACACATCCACAAAGCATATCAAAGCACTACAGTGGGTTCTCGACTAACCAGATCATGAGTTGAAATGTATCTTTTGAGCCAGCGCACCTGTCCGCGGTTATCCAGTCATGCTTAAAATCTTACTTGGCAAATAATTTGATATCAAGTATAGGTGGCCTGTTACAGTGATCCACTCAGGACTGAAGTTACAGAAAAGAACTTAATCCACATAGATAATACCGAAAAATGATAAGCCTCTTTAAGGAAGTAACTTGATGCTTATTTGTTTTTTGTGAGGGGGATTAAATCTCTCTAACTTTCTTTGGTAATAGTGCCATCAGTCAGTAGGACCTGGCTCTGCCAGCCTAGAACTTTTTTCCACACACGTTTTTCCCCCATCAAGTTTCAGCGCAGTGGCATGAATACATCCGGTTCTGTGACTGAGCACAAGCCGTTGGTCAATCATTTTCCCACCAGCCCAGCAATTCACTTTGATTTTGTCTTAAATGTGTCCACTTAAAGAGAGTGGATATGAGATATCTTGATAATACAGTAGGATGAGGCTAAAATTGTGCTCACATAACATCAAACGTTCATGCCCTTCGTTCAGTGTAAGTGATCCAATCATGGTTAGCTGTGTCATCGTGTTTGTTTCAATTCAGTGTAGTATTTATTTCCTTATGAGAAGTGAGACGGATTTGCAGGCACCTGGGGTGGATCTCGGTCTTCGGAATGAGAGGCATGTTTGCTGGTATTAGTCAGGGTACTGCATGTTGACCTGGCCTGAACAGAAACTAACCTGTGTGCACACGCACTCTCCTGGCTAAGGTGTGTCGACCTGTTTAGGGAAATTGTTGTCTTATGCAAATCACATTCCATGGTATCTACCCTGCCATGCTTTGCCTCATGCTGGTCATCTGACGCATACCTTTGTCAAATTCCACCTGTTTTGTTTGTTTGTGCTGTCAGTTTGATGCGAGATCTGGTGCTATGACCTGACAAGGGCAGCAGAAGCAACAGTCTGGGACTTGCAGTGTGGGTGAGGCTGGAATTCCCTTCTCCCAGTAGGCTGGAAATGCCTCCAGCTGACATGAGTGGCAGCTGTGTGTCTGGCGTGCATAATTAAACCTGTTGTGGTGTTGTTTTTTTGCTTGCATTCACTTTAAATAGATTCTATGTCTGGTCGGCAGGTGTGAGCACATTATCTGAGTGTGATTTCCATCCTCCCCAGATGCTTACCTCTCGCGTGTGTACGACATCAAAGTAGCTCATTTTAAACAGTTGATTATTTTAAAAAGACTCCACTTCGACAGAAGTAGAAAATGCCACGGTGCTGAATTAGAAGGCAAAATGTAGACCACAAATAAAACTCATGTCAAAAGAAATGTAATGACCCTAATTAAATGATTTTACCATTTTTTTCTTTACAGAAACCACAATTAAACCATAAGCATTAACAAGTGATGGGTTATTTTTCCAGTTTAATCTTGTTTCTTCTGGATGACTAGTCCAATGTAAGAGGTCCAGCAAAGTCTGACTTGATGACTTGACAGTGTGGGTCGAATTTGGTGCTATCTTGAGTACTGATTCTTTCAGCCTCATTCAGCAGAAAGCAGGCTGTCACAGGCTTGTCGGTACATCATGTAAAGTCCCACACAAACAGACCAAAGTTTGAAGACATGCTGGAATCAGATGCTCTTGGTAAATTCCACAGGCACTCATCATTATATTGATCTCACCCCTCGAGGCAGTGCAGAGCAGTACAGGTTTAATGACGTAACAACACTCACCTAATGGCATACCATGTGCTTTGCTTGCTGATAAGTTTTGAGTTTGTTGATGCAGTTGTGGAGGCTCATTTTAGTTCCTTGTTTTGTGTTTTCCCTCACTCTGTCTCACCTGATTAAACAAATTCTTTATAAACCCATTCAAGAGTGCAGACAAGTGAAGTGTGAAGAAGACAGTGGACTGACCCTCAACTGTAGCCCGACAAAAAGCTGTTTGAATCCAGTGGGAGCCTGGTGTTCATGTTCAGTCAAAACATTTTCAGGCTACAGTGAGGGTCAGTCATTTGTGCTCAGACTTTTAGTCACCTGATTAATGTCACTAGTTAATTATGAGGTCTTTCATGCATGTAGACAATTAAACAGTGTTAAAAAAATGACTTGAGACAAGTAAACAGTGGGGGGAGTGGGGGGCTGCAGTGATTCAGCCCATCAGGCTCCAACAGAAGTGTTAGTATAAATGAATAATTTCAGACTAAACTCTGTCTGATCCTGAATATAGCCGTATACATCTGTGCCTTGACTGTAACTTGACTGTAGCCCTGCAAAACCCGACCACAGTCTGACAGAATTCTTTCTGAGTCCACAGTTGTAAATGATCTTTTACGAATACATCCAATGTTGTCAGAGATTTCGTGGTGCCTCTCTGGAAGACCTCAAAATTTTAAAGAGTTTTAAATAGGCTTCCTACTTAAGCCGAACTTGTTTACCTTAATGGACTCAATCTGAATAGTTGTTTAAAGTAATACAACCTGAGACAAAGAACAAAATAAATTTAACCAGTGACTAGAAACGATTATAGGTTATGAGCAACCAAGTATTAAATTTGAATCCAAACTCCACTGAGTAGTGAGATTTCATCAAACTTTGATAGTGTTGTTAAGCCACTACCATGTTGAGAACAGAAACCGCACAACACGTATGACTAAATATTTAGTCCTAATGGATTACGCCTGAATGAAAATCTGTGTGAAAGGGCATACCATGGGGGAAAAAATGATCTGTATGAAATGTTGACTTCCAACTGTTCAAAAGCCATTGTACTATTACAGCAAATACTGTCTAGTCTAGAGCACAGGGCTTCATACATCTTACTTGGCCTGCCAGACACGTTGGCCGATTGTGACAAAAATTTCAGACAGTAATGACGTCTTGAGAGTATGCATTCATGACGTGCGCTGGTTTTGAAACTTTTCAACCCAAAACAGTAGTGGTGTCTCCAGCTGTAGCAGACAGGGATTGTGATATGGAAGTCTGCACCCTTTGCCTCCATTAGTGTAAAAAGCCTGTGGACCAGCCCTCGCCTGGCTTTGAACTTTTACACATTAGGACTGGAGGTCAAGCGCTGCTCACTGTTGAGAAAGCCTGGCAATCCCCTCTTTCCTCGCTGTCAGACGAAAACTTTAAATAAATGTGTGACCTTTCTTCCAGTAAGCGGTTAACACCCTAAAATCATTAGGCTGCAGATCATTAAACACTATCTAACTAAAGTTGCTTAAAATATACAAGGGAGATCCTCAACATCATGTAGTTTGTGTAGAATAATCCTCCTGGTAGAGTTTTTAGAAGTAGTTTTTTATTCGTGGAGCATCACTACCATTTTTTTACACAGGGCTTGTCTCAAAATGGGCCTTGTTTCAAAGCCCTTCAAAAATGCTTGTCCAAGGCGCCAGCTGACCATGACTGCCGGGAAAAGCTCTGTAAAATGGTATGAGGAAACAAAAACTTAAGAGGAACCAAGAATTTAAAAGGGAAACTCATCTTCCTCTGGTCTTCAACAGATGTGACAGTGTTGATAAAATAATGGCGGAAATTTAAGTAGTAGAGGTGTCAATCGAACCCGATGATACTTCAAACCGATTTTCAGGAAATGGTATTTTTTTCAAACTGAATATGCACTGAATCAAAGTCCACAGTAAACAAATGTCAAAATAAAACAAAACTGAACCACTTAAACCGTACGCTCAGTACTGGGTTCATAAACCGATTTTCTCTTGTCATTTTCAACAAAGTTTGAATGAAAAAAAAAAAAAAAGACTATCTTCAACTGCGGCATATTCTACTAATGAAGCGAGAGCTGGGAGGCAGGAAGAGCAAGAAATGTGAAATGATGATTGGTATTGGTAGTTTACAACTTCAGTGTGCGGTTACATCACTTACGATTAATAAAATGCAGATTCTCCACAGTGCACACTGTTACTTTTTGTATTGCAGTGTTTCAGTATCTTTGTTTACTCATTTAATGACATCTTTCTTGTACTTGCACATTCCAAAATCTTTCCAGTTGCTTCAGATCAAGGTATGTTGATTCATTTTTGTCACCATTTAGTGTCATATTTTTGTGTTGCATCTGTGTACACACAAGCTCAAACACACATGTAGGGAATAAAGTTGTGGGTCATAAGTCATAATCCAGCACTTTAGCACTGATGAGTTTGAACTCTGAGTCAAACGTCTGTGTTCATCACATCCCGACAGCATAAGGGCTGAGCATGCAGGGCTGCAGAGCAGACTCGTGCCCAGTGTGTGCGCTGGAGTGTGCAGTGGCTGATGGAGAGATGCTGTGTGTTCTCTGGGGAACGGGAGAACTTTGCTCTTACTGTCCCACTCTCAACTTGCCAAACTCCATGTGTTCTGTTGCTATTAAGTAATACAAGGCTCTCGGTGAGCTGCTAATTGTGTGTGTGTCTGTGTAAGTTTGGGATCATTTCATCACATAATTACATGTTTAGCTATATAATACTTGACAATTAGAGTCTGCCCACATTCTGTATTGTTTGAGGGTGCGTTTGTGACTTTTTCCTGTTTCACTGTCACAAACATGAAGTGGATTTCTTTTTGCAAATCAAGATTGCATGGAATGATATTCTTAAATGCAAATCCTAATAAAATATCACCTCTTCTACTTACCAATGTAAACGTTACACAGAATGTAACTGCGTCTTCCAATGGCTAAAGCAGGGAAACGCTAAGCCTTAATAATTTGAATATTGGTGTAGTCATTACGTTCTGTATATTTGACATTTTGATGCTGTCCTAGATTTAATCAGCTGATGCATTTAAGAGGAACAGGTATTGGTAATGTATGGAACATGTAAATTAATTAATTATTGCTGGGTTTGGAGAAATGTGTGACTCAACAAGCTTGATAAAAGTACCGGCGAGCTATCAGTCCAGCTTTGGGACAAAGCTGCTTCTTTTTTTAACTAATTGTAATTCTACAGTTCAAAAACAGTAGAACCAGTTATTTCAGCAAAATCAGCATGTCTCTTTATTCTAAAAATTCACTTCTGTTTATATGTTATATCTAACCACACTCATACCTTTTAGGATGTACATTAAAACCAATTTAGATTATTCCAAAAGTTTAAATATTTTTGAAATCTGTATACCTGTGTACAAAATGTTGACAAATATTTATTTCATGCAATAGACTAAAAACACAAACTATATATACAATATGCACTATCCACCTCATTCACTTCCAGTGAAGCTTAGGTAGATGATTGTAATTTATAGCTATGTATTATATTGAATTTGTGCAGATTTAGCAATTGGTTGGGCTGCTAGTTCCGAATTGAATGCTAAATATGGAAACAAGTACTGACATAAGCAAATACTGGAACATTTGAGAGAGCGAATATATTGCACTTCTGCACCCATTATTGCTTGCATCAAATGCAGCTGCTCAGATGTGATGAATAAAAAGTTGAGATATAAAAAGCAAACTGCACTAAAAACTTCCTAACAAAGCTACAATTGAGAAGTGAGAGGTTCCTCTGCATAAAGCTCGGAATGACTGCTTAAGGAACCGTGTAGAAGGAATTGATTTTTTTTTTCTCCTTTTTTGGTGTGAGAGATTGTTTACCATCTCTTCATCCAGTCAGGGGTCAGAGGTGGAAGTGACTGGTCAGGTGTTACTGGAGGTCATTGGAACCTGCTGGTGTGTCAGTGTGATCAGAGCAGGTGACCTCAGCTCTGCACAGATGGACTCTTGCCGAACGCGTCACGAATGTAAAAACTGGCCAAAACTCGAAGCCCAGGGTCTGCGGAGGATCTCTGCTGTGTGACCACAACGATGGTTCTGATTCTGAATTGATATACTGTCCTTATAGGGTTATATACCTAAAGCAGTGCTTTGCTGGAAGTTGTTGGGTGTAGCAAAAATGATTTAAAAAACCTCCTTTTAAAAACTCTTTATTGAACAGCAACACTTACTTTAATAGTGCCTCCAAATGATTTTTTTCATCTGTAATGAATGCCAATGTTTATATTTTGTCCTGGTTTTGTGACTTTCTTCTTATGAAGACTGTGTAGGTCATCATCACAAGGTTAATACAGTAACTAAATAAGAGTTTTTAAAGAGAACTAGAGTTCTGGACTTTTAGTTTGAAGCCAGCTTTTACTGATCTGTATGCCATTTATTGGCAGTTTGCATAGTCTCGTTACATTAGCTGGCCCTGATTTAATTTTGTTGATTGTTAAACATAAAATATTGTTAGACTGTTGTAAAATCAGAATCTGGAATCAGCGCAATGTGCATTAAACACTACTAAATCCTATCTTCAATTCCTCACTCTCTAAGCTACGTAATTTATGGATTTTATGTTTACATCATTGTGCTTTAAAGTGTCATTTAACCAAGTACTCTAATATTCATCCTAAAATGTGTTAATGTAAATTTCAAGTTATACTTGGTCATGTTTTTATTGGGGGAAATTATATTACATTTCTGTGAGAGGAGGAAGTACATTAATATTTTTTTTAGGATGTAGTGTGACAATTTGCTCCTAGAGGAATTTTTGCCTGTTCCTCAAAACAGAACAGCTATCTGATGTTGCTGGGTTTCCTCACAGCGAAACATTTAAACATTATTCTCTTCTAAGCAGTCTTTTTAAAATGACTTTTGTACTTAGGGTAATTGTCTTGCTTCATGACCAGCTTTGCCTTGAGATTCAGTTCACAAAATTCCTTTAGAATTTACTGGTATAGTTGCAGATCCTGCAAAGAAAGGCCCAAAACAGACCACGGTTCACAGGTGGCATAAGGTTTTTGTGATGTAAAAATATAGTGTCATGCACATAACATTACCCAACCATTCTTCCACATGTTCTTTCTGGTTTGTCCACATACATTTTAGCCTTTCCCAATGTTGTCCCACATCTACATTTAGGACTCTAGCATGCTTTTGATTGTTATTTAATACGTAGTACATTTTAGGAGTTCACAAACTTTGTGTGTGTATGTATACATCTTTTGAATCAGCTGTGTGTACATATTTGTATCGGTTCTATCAGTTATTAATACTCTGACGCATGATTTCCTTTGTAAAATTTAGCTCATGGTACTGCACAGCCACAACATCGCACATCTTCTCTGAATTTGGGCATTTTTATCTTTTTTCCGTAGTATTGTGGCATGACGTATTTCCTGATGCTCAAAGGCTTGAATGAGCTTTTTGAAGTCACGTGCCCTCTATGGTTCAGCCTGGGATTCTTGTAAACAATGGGCTTTTACTGCCCTATGATGTCACTTGGGACACTGCTTTTGGGTGATAAACTCTATCAGAGGCCTGCAGTCCTAAATGGGCGTTTGCAGGCGTGTCCAGCTTTTGCGCGGCCTTCGCCAGCGCCCGCCTCTTTCTTAGAACTGCTCTTGCTGGTTAGCAGTGCGGCGCTATCTGTGGCCTCCATCGTAGGACGCGCTTGTGGTTTTGCTTCTGCTAAATGACAGACCCAACCTCTTCTTCTTTCCCATGAAGTCTAGTCGCTTCTCCGTAGACCTAACCAGCTCTTTTTTTTCTCTCTTTCTTTTTTGTGATGGCTCGAATATCTTTCTCAGCATTGGTCATCAGTGATAGCGAAAGGTCCCCAGCTTTTTTTGGAGTTGAGCAATTTGTGTTGAATAGTTACACAAAGAAACACAATTTGTATTACCATGTAGACTTTTATAGGAACAGTTGCTACATGTCGCTACAAAATGGACCAAAAGAGAGATTAAGTCTTAGAAGCACTTAATTTTTCACATTGAGACATCAAGGTTTTTTATCACTTGTTACACCATTAGAACTTTAACATTTTTATAATTGCAATGCATTGGAAATCTGCAATGCATACAATTTGCAGTGTTGTATTGTAGGGTGACAAAGCAAAAAAGACAATGGACATTTTATGAAATCTTATCAAAGTATATTATCTGAACACTGAATACGAACACTGATCAACAACACAGTCCAAAACATACATGCCATGCATCACACTTCACCGGCCTCCCAGTTCTGTCCTTATTAGAAGGTTATGGCACAAATTAATCATTTATCCAACTGACTAAACCCGGGATGTCAGGCTCCAGTCCTTGAGGGCCGGTGTCTGACCCAGTTTGTTGGTTCTCCCCCTCAAACACATTCACTAAACCTGACAATTACCGTATTTTTCGCCGTATAAGATGTACTTTTCTTTCCCAAAACTGGGGGAGGAAAGTTGGTGCATCTTATCCGATGAATGTACATTTTGCCTGGATTAAAACTGCACCTAGCTTTGTGTGGTGCTTGCTCACAGTCCGTTTTTTATGCTGTGTGTGCTGCAGGCTGGATTTGTGGCATGTAATGCGGAATGTGGAGACTTCTCTGACCCTCTTGACAAAAACGAGATGTTAATGCTGGTCATGTGACTATAACAAACCGAAATCTATTATGTATATTTGTTGACGAATATGTACGAAACTAAATGTGATTTACAATGTAAAAACTATTCTAAGTGTCTTCATTTTCATTGACTAAAACGAGATGAGACGTTATGTATCTGGAGTGGACAAAAGTTTTGGGATACTCTTTTTTCCAATCCATTCCAATTTATTTATAAAGCGCACTTAAAACAACAGAGTTGACCCAAAGTGCTGTCCAGTCACCTAAACAAAATTTTCCTCCTAGATTTTCCTCCTTTAAAATTGGGTGCGTCTTATTTTCCGGAGCGTCTTATGCGGCGAAAAATACGGTAGGTGGTGAGTTATCGTTGCAGCACTAAGGGTTACTGTTTGGGTCATTTTTAAATTGGGTGGAGGTAGCTCAGTGGGTAAGACACTTGCCTCTGGACCATGAGGTCCTGGGTTCGAATCCTACCCCCAGCACC
>JBBKCR010002325.1:0-29267 GCA_037577295.1 Ladigesia roloffi | reverse complement strand
GCCCCGCCCAGTCCGAGTACAGATACAGATACAGATAATTCATCTGGCAAACAGATACAGATACAGATACAGATAATACTGTACTCGCTCATCCCTAATATATATATATATATATATATATATATAGTGTAAAGTGCAAATATATATTGTGTTAGTGTGATTCTATACAGAGCATTGCATCCACAGATAAAACTACAAATTCTACCCCACTTGAATACATCATGGGGACTCACTAGGAAAAGTGACTGCAACTTGTGGGAAAAAGAGGTTTGAAAATGACAGCCTACTTAGCTTTTTTAAAGATAAAATATCCATATCCTTCACCTCACAGTCAGCTAAAAAAAAAAAAGAAACATTTAAGCCCTCCTTTTAAAAGACTTCCATTTAACCAGGGTGCATCTCCGGTAATAGAGGTACTTTATTTTTCCATAAGCAAAATTATACAACATAATTTTTTTCTGATTATTTTGGGAGGCAAATAAATACATATGTACTTCCTGTAAAGAATCCTGTAAAGAAATGGGAGTCTGTACAGCATAGCATTTGGCATAAAGCTGTCTTTAGTAATTTCTACCAGCTGCTCATGCCCCAGAAACATTTGGAACCTTCTAAACAAAACCCTAAAGTAAGACAAACCATATATAATATTTATATAAAATACATAACCTTATAAAATATATGAGTCCTTGCAACATTTAACACACCTTTAATACAGTCGCCCTTATCACAGCACTTGATTTACAAAGTTCCAGTGTTTTTTAACAGTATTTATCAGAATGCATACATTATTATTTTCACACGACTTTATAATGTTAGTAAAATGAGCTTGTTTGTAGCTTTTACGTCGCAATATTTTGTCCGTTTGAGCACAGTGACAAGAATGTTGTATGTATGACAATGTTTAGAAACTGTTTTAGGGAACACCACTCAATTTTTGGACTCAACTTCAGAGAGCTATGAACCGCATTAGCACCATTCATTCAACACATTAACTAGTTTAAGTATCCAAAACAGGGTTTTATTCTGAGTATTCGTAAAGAAATCACCAGTGTCCACAGGCTGAGAAACTGAGCTATTCAAATGTCAGTAGCATTTGAGGCAGATTAAAGATCAAATAATCAAAGCTGGTGGGAAAGGGCTTTGATAGTTGCTGCTAGAGTCAGTGGCAAAGCTTTTAAGCCCGACACTGCAATGATGCCATAGAGATTTGTTGTGTGTTGTCTCTTTTGCCATGATATTTGTTCTCTATAAATAGTGGTCATGCAGGTCTTGCCAAAGCGCCCTTTTGTGATACATTTGAGGCACCTCTGGACAAGTCAGAAATGGCGTCCGGTCTTGATATTTTTGGTCTTTGACCTTCAAACCTTTTCAAAGGCATCCTTACTTTTTGATACAATAATGTTCAGAGATATCTCGCCATGAAAGTAAGATCTCACCAGGGCATTTATCAATAGATTTTAATGTCATATTTCTAACAGCAAAAAATTACACTGGATCACAAAAAGTTAATAATTCTGCTAATTTGTCTAATCCATGTGCTCCATGCTAACATCCAAGATACTGAATTCAAATCTGAAAGCCCATTTTGTCTGTCATCTGAGGATTTTATGTTATGCACACATCAGAGTCCCATCAGAACCATCACTTCCAGCAGAACAGAGTCAGGAGGCCCTGGCACTAGATTTTCTGTGGCATGTGGTACTGGTTTAAGAACAGACTCACAGACAGGATAGAGAGGTTTGGACAACTTCCTCTGAAATCCAGAGATTGTAGTCATACAGAAACAGCAGTCACAGTAAAGAGCAGTTTCATTTTTGCCATTGAACTACTGAGTGAGGCCAGAGGAACAAACATTATAACAGATAGGAGGCACAGCTTTACCCTGGTCTCCAGTTTCACATCCAAAACTGATCACACAGCGTGCATTTACCACAAGTGTAACAAATATTGGTCAGTATGGTAGACATAGCTGAATGGCAGAAACTGTTTTAGGGAACACCATTCAATTTTAGCTCAGAGAGCTATGAACCACGTTAGCACCATTCATTAAACCCATTAACTTTTTTTAGTATCCAAAACAAGGTTTTATTCTGAGTATCCATAAAGAAATCACCAGTGTCCACAGGCTGAGAAGCTGAGCTATTCAAATGTCAGCACATTTTGAGGCAGATTAAAGATCAAATAATCAAAGCTGGTGGGAAAGTGCTTTGATAGTTGCTGCTGGAGTCAGTGGCAAAGCTTCTTAAGCCCGACACTGCAGTGATACCATAGAGATTTGTTGTGTGTTGTCTCTTATGCCATGATATTTGTTCTCTATAAATAGAGGTCATGTGGGTTTTACCAAAACGCCCTTTTGTGATACATTTGAGGCACCTCTGCACAAGTCAGAAATGGCGCCCGGTCTCGGTATTTTTGGTCTGTGACCTTCAAACCTTTTCAAAGGCCTCCTTACTTTTTGATACAGTCATGTTCAGAGGCAGGCCACAAAAGGGAAATCTCCCCAGGGCATTAACCAATAGATTTTAATGTCTACAGCAAAAAAAGTACACTGGATCACAAAAAGAACATGATTCTGCTAATTTGCCTAATCCATGTGCTCTATGCTAACATCCAGGGTACTGAGTTCAAATTCATAGTAACAAACATTATAGAAGATATGAGGCACAGCTTTACCCTGGTCTCCTACTTCACATCCAGAACAGATCACACAGCCTGCATTAACCGCACATGTAAAAAAAATGTCAGGATTTTAGACACAGATGTGTTTGCTCTTCTTTTACTTAAACATTTAGCCTAATATTCATGAAAACCCAATAAAATAGATGAGCCTGTGATCCGTTTCATCTTAAACTGAGCAGACATCAGCTCATCGAGACATACAGTAACTGAATTCAACCAGAAGGCATACCAAATTATTGCAAAAAAATATTATGTTTATAACTGGACATTCTTGGAAAATTTCGATTGCAGATTTGGATTTAGCACAGTTGATTTCTAGTCACTTGTATTAAAGGCAAAATCTTTGTTTCCCAGTGTTATGAAGAGGATAAGAGAGTAAACGATAACATCTTATACTTCACCTAGATTGTATTCTTAGAGCTGATATCAGGAAAACTCAACCCACAGAAAGCTGCTGGGCTGAACAACATAGTTGGACGTGTTCTTAGAAAATGCAGCTAGCAACTGGGTAGTTTTCACAGACACCTTTAACACACTCCTGAGCATAGCAACCATTAGTTATTAGTGATTCACAACTGTAAGATTCTAATCTATAGTATTTATACTCACCATTTGTGTACATAGCATCATGAATTTCATATAAAATATTTTTGCAGAGTTTGAATTGGACTTAGATTTGTCTAAGATGTTGTCATAAGTTAATTCCTCTGCAATCAATAAATGTGTCTGATTCTGATTATGTATACCAATGATACAAGAGTGGACGGATTCATAAGCAACAACAATAAGTCCAAATACAGAGAGGAGGTAAGACAGCCAGTGGACTGGTGTTGAGACAACAACCTGTCCCTGAACATTAACAAAACCAAGGAGGTGATTGTGGACTTCCTACACACTCCACCTTTACATGAACGACTCTGCTGTTGTGAAAGTGGCAGTGAGAAGTTCCTTCTGTGCACATGATGGACAACCTCAGTTGGACACTCAACACCACCGCCATCGAAAAGGAAGTCCAACAAAGCCTCTGCTTCCTATGGAGGCTACAAAAGGTCAGCCTCCAATTCTCACCACCCCCTGCAGATGCATCAGTTTCTCTTTTGCAAACTGCGTCAACGCCAGCGCTGCCAGGCACCACAACAACTTCTTCCCACAAGCAGTAAGACTTCTGAATAATTCATTTGTCCCCACCTTGCACCAGAGGCCTGAATATGGAAACATTCTCACCACAGACACCTGCACTGCACTGACATTTAAAAATGGCTACTGCATTCCTGCTCCAATCACACTGACACTGACACCACCGCTAACTGCTTTTATGCTGCACTTTTATCGCAACTCCAGAGAATCCCATTTTGACTTTCTGTGTGCTTTGAAAATGGCTGGGCTCCTTAATAAACAGGGTTGCCAATTTTTTCAAAAACCTTCACGTGAGATTTTGGAGTGTGTATTCGAGAGGTTGCGAGGGGGTGCTGGGGGGGTGAGGGTGGATTTGTGCTGCTGCTACTTCAGCTGTTGCCCTGGGGGGGTGGGGATTGGGAGGAGGAGCAGATGGGGGCTGCTTCTTCAGATGCCGATGGTGGTGGTGTTGAGGGGGTGCAGCTTCATTATTTGCTGACGACTGTGCATCATTAGGTGCGCCACCTAACGTAGAGGACATGGGTGTTAGGTCTTGTTCGGATTCTGTTTAGTTTTGGACTTTTAATTTGAAATTGATTATGTTTCGTTGTTTTCCGGGCAGCTTTTTTGTGTTTAGCTAGGTAATTGGGGTTTCTTATTGGTTCTTGTCCTAGTCTGTTTTAGTGTTTAAGTTTTATTTGCTTGTCAACCCTCACATACCCTCACAAGATTCCTCACGCTCCTTATCCTCATGTCTCTGTATCTGTAGGTGTATTTTGAGTTAAAAGGTCCTCAAGCCTTCCTTTTGTTTAGATGTATTCACCTGTACATGTCTGTGCTTTTAAAAACATAACATAATTGGAACCTGTTTCTTAGCGCCTTGCCTCACTTCCATTGCACGAACTGTGACAATGGGCAGCCAAGAGAAAATTGATTTTCAGTATAAGAAATCAGAGGTAAGGCATGAGATTACAGTCAGTCTAAAGTCTAGAATGTTAACGAATGATTGATCGTGGAATATAATCATTTTGTCATGTAAAAACACGCATTACAACATGGCAGCTGTTCAATGAATTACAGCTCTGAACGAGACACAAAGGAAAGTAATTTGCATGCATTACGTAAAAACGAATTCCCGGTCTATACTCTCCCACTCTCTTGATCTCTCCCTCAGCACCCTAACAAGTCTTTTAATACCCTCCAACAAATTTTTGCAATTTAAAATAAAGGTTCACACAAAGCATGACAAAGAGGCTCACAAGCCAAACATTTGTGGACTGTGCCCTAGCTGTGAAAGTCTCCACATAAACTGTAAAGTCATTATTTGGTTCTGGTTTCGAAAGCATTACTTTACAGCTTGACTCAGCACTTATCGGCATGTTAAATGTTTCTGGGCACTTACAAATTTACTAAGATTCATGTCATTTAAATTCAATCCAATTAAATTTTATTTTACTTACATAGCATTTTTAACATTAGTCATTGTCTCAAAGCAGCTTCACAAAATGAAGGAACATTTTGAGCGAATGAAATGCCTCTGATGAACAAGCCAAGGGTGATGGCGACAGTGTCAAGGATAAACTCCCTGAAATGGCATTAGGAAGAAACCTTGAGAAGAACCAGACCCATCAGGGAACCCATCCTCATTGGGTGATAACAGTTAGAAATTATATAACAGCATGTGTGTTATGCAGCTGAAGCTTCAGTGTAAGGGTTCTTTAAGTTAACATAAAGTCCAGATCAGCATAGGTAGTCAGGGGTCTGAATACCTGGTAGCACAGGAGTAGTTGATTAATAGTTTTTAGATTTATAACTACAAAAAAACCTTCAATAAAAATAGATATTTTAAAAGATTTCAATACTTTAAAACTATATGCTGTCATTGCCTGTTTGTCATTTTTCTGCCTTGATCACGGCCTTTGAAAAATAAGCCATTCTGAATATGATTTTTTATTATAACATCATTCTCGATGCTATTAATATATTCCGCTTATTTATTTTCTCTTCTCAGTTGATCTTTCTCATTTTTCCACAGTAAAATTGGCTTTGTTGTGCCCAAATGTCTAAACAGTGTTTCCAAATAATTAATTGATAACAGCATTGATTCAGGTTTGCTAGAGGGAAAGAGGCACATATTGAATATTTGGCTGCTTTTTGACAGCAGCTTTTTTACAAACAATTCCAGACTCTCTAGTGACCTTGAGGACAAATGCTTGGATGTGATACATGGATAAAACTGGACTGCTCTAACCATTAGGACCATCATCGATACACTTCTGCCAGGAATCCACTTGGAAATTGTTTTATTGAGTTTCCATCTCATGTGTCCTTGTTCTAGTTAAACATGATGAACTTCCTCTCTCAAAAATGAGCTAATGCATCTCCTGCTGTTCCACTGATGTTGCTGCACAGCTTCATCACGCAGTCCTGTGAAGAAGGTGACCTTAGCCCATTGGAGAATGTTTCTGCCACTAATATAGGCAGTAAGTATTTATTGTGTGAGAAAGACACATTAGAACAAAATTAGAATGAATACCAGTAAACATATAATACATTTGTCAGTGTAATGACACTATGTCTGTTGTTACCATCTAATACCTGCTTTAGGTAGTAATTTTGTCATATTTTAAAAAGTTAAATCAAATGATAGCGGTGGTCGAATCTATACAGAAGTCTATACAGAAGTCAGGTGTGGTCCAAACGCACATAAACTTCCTGTGTTCTTCTAGCAGCTCTCATCAGTAACATGTATTTTTGTATTCATGTCTTTTTGTGTTTCAGAAGTGAAACAAACCTGGTTGCTCAGACAAACTGTGGTCTATAAACATATTATTGGTTTTTCTGGACTTGTTGTTCTGAGAAACATGTTCACATTTCCATTATGTGGTATGAGATTCTCCATACATCTCATTTACAAGAATGTCTCTTTAAAGAAACATTAATTGGAAGGGTGAATGGTGCAAGACAAGGTTCCCAATCATATACACCTGAGCAATGGCTAACGCACCACATTGTGAGAGGCAAGGCCCAAATCCAACTCTTGAGGATAGTTTGAGCAATAAAAATAATGTGGCTTTGAACCTCAGGACTGCCAGTGGTACCACTGAGGTACCAGTGAGCAAGATACTCTCCAAAACTCCCTAGGTCCTGCCCTGTTGGTGGTCCACTTCAGAGGCTGAATGTAGAGAAATGATTTCACATCATTCACACTGTGTGCTGTTCTGTGTGTGTGTTCTGTGGTGTGTTTACTTTTTATCCGAGTGAGTTTAATCAGGTTAACCCCTGGTGTAGCTCCTCTTTTATGGCAATAACTGTGGTTTCTATTTTTTCCTTTCACAACACTTATTGTCCCTCCTCATGCCTTTATTGTCCCTCACCAAGCTCCGAATAACAAGGTTTCCTGGTCCCAGCTTTGAAACGAGTGTTAAGATCCATCAGTCCCTCTGTGCACCATCTGTTTCCATATAAAGTGCCTATTGAGAGAAAACAGTAGACACTCCTAGCGCTCAGGGCTGCTGTAAACATTGTTGTCACAATGGCCCAGGTGAATTTGAGCAGCTATAATATATTTTTTGTGGTGTGTTGGAAATAGCAGTAGTATTATAGCCCATTTTGCACAGGTGCAATAGAATGACATTGTAAAATATCTTTCCATTAACTTGTACCTGTACGTGACGCTTTCCACTGTCTAATGAAGCAGATTAACAATGGCATGGTTTGTCAAAGCATATCTACCAAGACAATAATCAAAGTCAACACAAATGTCAGAAGATGTTAATTGTTGCTGCACGTTATAAATGTCACACTGATCTTCGTTAAACATCTCATCATACATTTAAAACGTGTCAATTAATTATTTATCAGTTTATAATCTAGTCTCTTGCAAGAAATGTAGGTGTAATTTGCAATGTTAATTATAACCTGATGTCCTTCTACTTTTCATTGCTCACAAAAGCCTATATCCTGTCATATGGCATGGTTCTACTTTTGCTTTAGTAGCTTATTTTAGAACATATATGTGCGTAAGTATATACAAATATGAAATAAAAATGTGCAGTTGAACAGTTTTTTTTTCTGTAAATGTAAAACAAACAGTCATCATATCCTGATTACATAATGCCATTAGGGTTTCCATTGCTATTGCTATCAGTCACTGTGATTCTAAGTATTCATCCTGAGACATTGACCAATGTGGATTCAGATTACATAAGGTAATTTGTAATTTGATTCATGCAGGTCTAAAACAGTTACCATAAATTATCAGTTTGTGAGGGAGTGGATCAAATGTTAAGGACAACATGTCCATGGCATATCACTGCAGTTCTTATTCATTTAGACCAACCACCAGAACTGTCTCTGGTCGGTCATGAACCGTTTTTGTCTGGACAGAGGGAAGGAGGTGGAGGCACAGGCACAGACTTCCATGTGGCGAGAAGATTTGTTATACACAGAACCAGTACAAACAAAAAACAGGCACAGGGGCCAAATGTGTTTAACAGTCCGTCAACACGAATTGAGACGAGATGATTTGAGGAGGTGGAAACAGACAAGGGAAAGGTAAGGATAATGCTCCACACTACATCTGAGGAGAAAACACCTTAAAAACCCAACTGGGGGCTAATCACCTATAGGTAGAGGAGAATTAACAGTCCCGCAGCAACCCACTGCAGCCGCAAACCAGAATTGTGACATGGTTACATACTGAGAGTAATAATTCTGAAGGCAATGGAGACATAAATCATACAAACTCCACTGAAGCTCCCAGAAAGTGTTTGTACAAAAAGAACTCCAAGAAATCAGTAGATGTCAAAATCATTTCATTAGCAACTCTTAACAACAAAGGATCCCAAAAAGTTCTTGGTTTGGGTTAAGGCTCTAAAATCCTCCCTTACACATTCATATCTCATTTGCAATAATTATTTTTTTATCATTCTTTCAGTATATTGTTCGTTTTTTATACTCCTGACCTGTGGACTAGTGCTCAGGCGTATTTTGGTTGTGTTGAAGATGTATCACGCATTACAGTCACTTCACATTTATCCAAAATGACTAACAATATGAGGACATATGTCAGGACAGTATTTAAGTGAAAGTACATTTACCACTTGTCAAATGTTACTCCAAAATGTTACTCCAGCTCTGTCCATTCTCCCCAAAGATATTCACAAGTCATTTTACCATTTTAGGTCATTCTTTGTGCTCGTGTCCAAGTCAAGTCTCAAGTCTTTGAGTGGTAATGTCATGTCAAGTCTCAAATCTTTATCCCCAAGTCTTAGTCTATGGGTTGCCACTTGTAAAACAGCTTAATGTAACTAAATGTTACATTCTAAATGTGGCACTTTTTTTGTGAAGCTCTAAATGTTGAGCTTTAAATGTTTAGAAGATATGATAGTTGGCCACGCCCCATGATTACAATTGGATGTTACTTAGAAGGGGGCTGAACTGTGTGCTGTGATATTCCCTTACCAACATGGAGGATTTGCCTTAAATTATCTTAAATCTAAATGTTAAATATGAAAAACATATCTTGCACTCTAAATGGGAAACTTCACCGTTAGATAGAGCTCAATGACATCTTTCCAACAACCCTTTGTTTAACATAAGAGCCCGCCGGAGATCTGGATTTATTAGCTAAAAACCATTCATCGTAGACAAAATAATTTTTTTGGGGCTAATAATTCCAGATCCTGGCAAGCAAGGGGTCATTGGAAAGAGTGTGAGATATAAATAACACACTACTCAAAAAAATAAAGGGAACACAAAAGTAAGACATCCTAGATCTGAATGAATGAAATATTCTTATTAAATACTTTGTTCTTTACATAGTTGAATGTGCTGACATCAATGGAAATCAAATTTATCCGGTCTGGATTTGGTGTCACACTCAAAAATAAAGTGAAAACGCACTACATACTTGTAATGTAATGGCCCTAAAACAAGTCAACAGTGTGTGTTGCCTCCCAGTGCCTGTATGACCTCCCTAAAATGCATAGGGCAACTGGATGGCCAAGTGGTTAGGACATTGCAATCAGAGGATTGGGGTTCAAATCGCAATTGCTAGCATCGCCGCTGAGATACCCTTGAGTAAGGTACCATCCTCTCACACTGCTCTCTGGGCACTTCATTGGCTTCACTTAGTGAATGGATGTGACAAATTATATTTGTTATTTGGTATTTGGGCATGCCGATGAGGTGGTGAATGATCTCCTGAGGGATCTCCTCCCAGACATGGACTAAAGCATCCGTCAACTCCTGGACAGTCTGTGGTGCAACATGGTGTTGGTGGACGGAGCGAGAAATAATTTCCCAGATGTGCTCAATTGGATTCATGTCTGGGGAATGGATGCCATGAGGTCTAGCATTGTCTTGCATTAGGAGGAACCCAGGGCCAACCGCACCAGCATATGGTCTCACAATTGTTCTGAGGATATCCTCTTGGTACCTAATTGCAGCCAGGCTACCTCCGGTGAGCACATGGAGGTATATGCGGCCCCCCAAAGTAATGCCACCCCACACCATTACTGACCAACTGACAAACCTGTCATTCAGGCAGCAGAGCATTCTCCACGGCGTCTCCAGACTCTGTCATGTCTTTCTCATGTGTTCAGTGTGAACCTGCTTTTATCTCTGAAGGGTACAGGGCACCAGTGTCAAATTTGCCAACCTTGGTGTTCTCTGGCAAATGCTAAATGTCCTGCACGGTGTTGGGCTGTAGGCCAAACCCCCACATTTGGATGCCAGGCCCTCACACCACCATCATTGAGTCTGTTTCTGACCATTTGAACATACACATGCACATTTGTGGCTGCTGGAGGTCATTTTGCAGGGCTCTGGCAGTGCGCCTCCTGTTCCTCCTCACACAAAGTCAGAGGTAGTGGTCCTGCTGCTGAGTTGTTACCCTCCTACGGCCTTCTCCACGTCTCCTGATGTGCTGGCATGTCTCCTGTTAGCTCCTCCATGCTCTGAACAGACACAGTAAACTTGCCACAGCTTGCATTGATTTACCATCCTGGATGAGCCACACTACCTGGACCACTTGTGTGGGTTGTAGAATCCATCTCGTGCTACCACTAGAGTGTAACCACAGCCAGCGTTCAAAAATGATAAAAATCAGCCAGACACCATTGGAACTGAGAAGTGTTCTGTGGTCACCAACTGCAGAACCACTATTTTATTGGGGATGTCTTGCTAATTACCTATAATTTCCACCTGTTGTCTACTCCATTTGCACAACAGCACAACAGCATATGAACCTGATTGTAAATCAATGTTGATTTCACAACATGGACAATTTGATTTTACAGAAGTGTGATTGAGTTTCATTGCATTGTGTACGTGTTCCCTTTATTTATTTGAGCAGTGTAATTCCATGAAATAAACATTGTTTACCAGTTATGACTCACGAGTCACAACACCCAAGTCCGAGTCAAGTCTCAAGTCATTGAGGACAAGTCTAAATTCAAGTCACAAGTCTTTGTTTGTGCGACTTAAGTGTGACTCATGTCCCCATCTCTGATTCTCTCGTCACTGATTGAGAGCATTTAGGAACAACTGCCGTTGATGTATTACAATGTACAGACGTGATGTGACACTACTTGTCATTTCTGATGTCATGTTCTAAAAAAAAATCACGTTTTAGAAAAGTGAGCCAATAGCACCCACTTTCAGAATTGAAGGTAACAAGTAAGAAATGTATTGAAGAGAAAAGTATGGTTTAGTCTTTCCAAGTGAAAGTTGTAACTTCCCAAAATAAAGGCTACTCAAGTGAAGTGCAGATACTCAAAAACTGTTCTTAAGTACAGTACTCAAGTAAATGTACTTCGCTACTGTCCACCTCTGGATAAATCTTCATGTATGAGTCATGCAATATTATTGTGCATTAGGAGAGGAGATGCTCTCTTCAGAAGCTGCTGCATTCTGATCCAGCTGTAAGGGTCTTACCATGCCAGCTGGAAGCCCCCTAGGAAGGCAGCGCAGTAATTGAGGCGAGAGATAACCATGACCTGTATCAGGAGTTGGGTGGAGTCAGACATGGCCTGATTAACCAGATGTTACACAAGCATATTTAATATGCTTCCTGTGCATTTATCTACTTCAAATGTACATACATATTGTCTGACTAATTAATATTTTCAAAAAGGTATATCCATAAGCTCTTCATAAGGTCCACAAGACAGTTCATACAAACGATTTATTTACATTTACAGCATTTAGCAGACGCTTTTTCTCCAAAGCGACTTCCATTCCCTAACTACAGGGGACAGTCTCCCTGGAGCAACTTGGGGTTAAGGTTCTTACTCAGGGACCCAGTGGTGGTGCTGGAGGAACCAAGGACCTTATGGTCAAGAGGCAAGTATCCTACCCCCTGAGCTACCTCCAGGGGGTAGGATACATTAAATTAAATACCACATTAAATTAAATATCATATTACATTAAATTAAATTAAATACCACATTAAATAACAATTACTTAGTCACAAAATCATTGTTGCCAATTACTGCTTAGAAAAATCTCAGATAAGAAATTAACCTTTTGTTGCACCATGATTCATTTCTGACTAATTCCTCTTGGCAAGTTGAGTCTATCAGAGGGACCACTTGGGTCCCGCTGATAGACTCACTTTAAAGACTCTGCATGAGTTCTCTGTGGAAATAATGTCAGGAGACTGGCAAGGCCATGCAAGCAACTTTTCCTCTAATGAATGCAGAGCTTTAAGGAGCATAACAGCAAGAGTGTAACGCCTCCCAGCAGTGTGCTGTGGAAGAGTTGAACTACTTTAATTTGCAACGAGATTTGGCAACAAGTGACTGTTGCGTTGCCAACTAGTCAGGGGCAAAATAGGACAGGGTCTGTTTTATGCAAAAACAGAGCAATGTGACATGGAAATAGGAGTATAACATACACTGTATAACATACACTGCTGAAAAATATGATCACAAATTTTGATTCCAGTCAGATTCAGGCACCAATGACTCAGCTCTTAGGTCTCAGGACACAAGAACAATAACACATGCGGTGTTGCCAGCTGTAGAATAATTATGGTGTTTGTACGATAATTTTACCCTCTGTATAATGAATGATCCATAATTTCAAAAATCCATAATGTTAAAATATGTTACCCCGTAATTTTATGGCTTTTTTCATTAGCAGGACAGGGCACAGATCTCTGTTTAATTCCAGCTGCCTGAACATACTCAGTGTGTTTATGCCTAGTCGTCTCAAATGCATTTGAGCCAATGAACGCATGATGTAACACTTGGTGACACACAAAGTAAACAATGATGAGTGGGTCAAGCACAGATTTGCATGGCGGAGTTGCAGTTATGGGAGATGCAAGGAGTAAACATACGCAAAATCGCCATCAGTCTTACAGAAATGAAAGGGAGGCAGACCCCAGTTTTACTGGGTGGTTAAAACCTGTAGCTAAGAGTAAAGCTTTCTGTTGCTGATGCAATGCAAATGGTAGCAGAGATCAAAGTTCTGAAAGGTCATGCCAAGTAAAAAAATATGATTCAAGATTCAAGATCGTTATTGTCAGTAAAACAATATACACAGTATACAGTGTATCGAGGTACTGTTTCACGAATATCATAATATACCTAAAAGAGATATAAAACTAGAAATTACAAATCAACGATAACAAACTAATTTTAAGTAAGATTAAAAAACAGATAAAAGAGTACTAATACTAGCTAAATCTATATACAATAAACAAAGCCAGGACAAAGGACAATACAAAGTGATCATGTGCAGTTGCAATAAAGTGAGATGTTGTGCAGGTGGTATGTGAATGCCAAGTTCATGTTCTGGTCAGGATATTGGAGACAGGAAAAGACAAAGACATGTGCAAGTTGTAAAATGTGCAAATGTAACATGGGATAGATGTGCTCAGTAACCATGTGACTGAGGTGTGCAAATAAGCATATGGTTTCAAGGTCCAGTTTGTAGTGCATTTGTGAAAGTTTGTGGTTATCATTGTGTCTTTTGGTGTATATTGTTTGAAAGTGGGAGTATATTTTCTGAAAGTGATTGTAACAGTGGTTGTAAAAGTCTTTATGTTTGCAAAGGTTTTTATTTGTGAAAGTGTTCATGAATGTAAAAGTATGTATGTTTGTAAAAGTGTTTACAGAGGTGGGAGAAGGGTCGGAGAGGGCCTCCAATGATCCTCTCAGCTGTACTCACTCTCTGCTGCAGAGACTTCTTTTCTGTGAAAGCGCAGTTCCCCTACCAGATACTGATGTAGCAGCAGAGGATGCTTTTAATGGTTCTTCTGAACAATTAGAGACGTGATGAGTGATGAGACCTACCACTGTTGAGTCATCCGCAAACTTGATAATGCAATTTGAGCTGTACTGTGCATTACAGTCATGTGTTAGCAGAGTGAGCAGCAGTGGACAAAGCACACAGCCCTGCGGCGAGCCTGTCCTCAGTCTTCTATTGACTTCTGGTCCCAGCACAGAAGTCAATAACACAACGCCTTCAGAAGATGTCTCAAAAGGCCCAGCTGGAAACAGCCTTGGAATCAGCAGAGGTAAAACTCACAGGCTTTTTAGCACAGCACAACATCGCAACGAGGGTCAAAAACAATTGGGTGTGTTTTAAAGGATGTTTTCAAAGACTCAAAAACCACAAAGAGATTCATTTTTGGCCACACAAAGGCAACTGCAGTAGCTAAGCATGATATTACTGAGTGTTACTTTGAAACTCTTTCAGAAATCCTTGAAAGGATGAAATTCAGTATGTTGATTGTGGACAGACAGTCAACAGACATTGGAAACGTTAAAACCCTTTGTATTGTTTGTTTTTTAATGAGGAAAAAACAAGGTTCAGATTTTTTTCAGACCAACACTGACGTTTTGTTAAAGAGCAGAAAGGCTTTATGATGAAATGATAAAGTCATTCATTGAGGCTTGTGAGCCGCTTAAAAAATGTAGGGGGATTTGGGTCAGATGGCTGCAATACAATGATGGGAACAATTCTGTCTCTAGTTGTCTCAAAGATGACTTTCGTTGTGTTTTGTTGCAGCGCTGCATTTGCAAAGTGAAACCTGCAAACAGCTTCCTTGTCTGTGTGAAGCTTTAGCTGGAGACAAAAACAGTGCTAATCATGTTGCAGAGCTTCGTTAAGTTCAAGAGTTTTGTCCTGTCTAACACCACAAAATACTGAAGCCCTCCCAGACTCGATGGCTGTCATTAAATGAAGTTGTAAAACGCATGTCCAACTAGTGGGATGCTCTGGAACTCTTTTTCTCAGGCCAGTGGTTCGACAGCAGACTAAAAGCAGCAGAGAATATTTTTCACACATTTAATGATGAGTCTCTCAGACTGTATTACTGGTTCTTGGAATGGGTCCTGCCAGAGTTTGCAGACCTCAATCAGTATTTTCAGAGTGAAAAGGGATTACTTCACTAAGAAGCAAGATGTTTGAAGACATCTTGCTGACCTTCATGAAAAGAGACTATGTTCTACAGAGCCCAGTCAGATCAATCTCAGCGATGATTTGAATCATATACCACTCAACATTATGCACCTGGGTGTAAAAGCAGGTCCAGCTGCCGAAGATCCCTCCAGCCACTAAGTTTTCTTAGTGTTGCATGTAGAGAAATTAAGAAATGCTTTGATATCTTGTGTGCCTTTCTCCTTCTACTGCGACGAGTGCCAGGGCATGAACGGGGCACCCATCTAACGGAACATCTGCTGCGGTTAACTGACAAACGGGATTCAGACTGTCTCCAACAAACTGATAACCAGTGGAGGCGTTCAGATGAAAACACATAGACAATGGATTTGGATGAATTTTGGCACCATCTCTCTACTTTAGAGCACTTTAGATAGAAAAAAAGGTGTTCAATGATCTTGGAAATTTTGCATCGGATGTTAACACATTCAAATGCTTCTTGTGAGCGTTTTTTTTTTTTTCCAAAGTGAACCTGATCAAAACTAAAATATTGGATACATACACACATCAGAGTGCATGGAGAATACAGGTCATGTGTCAAATTTCAGCCATCAAGCCCAAGGCTGCAGTCCTTGACAGCCTCAAACCTGTATTATAAAAGCTATGGCACAATGTCAGAGGATGGAGCAGCCACTGGTAGCGACTCAGATATGGAGCTAGGGTTTGCCCAGTTAAATAGCTAAATTTTCCTAAACAATTTTTTATGTATTTTTTAAACAGATTTTCTCGTGACATGCTGTTTTATAAAATAGCTTCTACTGATGTTGCTATATTATATATATTCTAAACAACAGTGTCCTTTATGCTTCCATTCATGCAAAAAAGTGCCAAAGACATGCTGATGCAAAGACTAGACTGACAGAGACTGTAAAGCAGAGCCTGATATATTGCATTGTAATTGGTACCAGGGTTACTAATCTTTGAGTTGCATGCATTTCTATTGTAAAATATATTGATGCTATAATGTTGTTCTATTATCCTATGTTTGCTTTTATGCTTTTTAGCTCATTTGGATACATAGACAGTACTATTTTGCACATTTTCAGCACAGGTTCCCAGGACATTAAGTAACATGGTTAAAATAACATGCTAAAATGAAAGAGTTGCATTATACACTATAATATGCACAGTCTGTGTTATTGAAGCAGTTTTCAGGAGCAACATCAAAATGAAAATTGAGTATCATTTTTCTCAAAATACAATAATTTTAAGCTGCTGGTAGGATACTTCAAAATTTAAGATCTGGCAACACTGAACACAAGACGTGCTGCTGGGAACTACATGCTCGAGAGAACGATAAATGGAGTGGCATGTTCAGGTTTTCGATTGAAGGTATGCAAACTACAACGTTTTAGACCCTAAACAAAAGGATGAGCTGTATATCACTTCATCATCTGTGCTCCCCCTGAAGCACAGATGATGTAGTGATGTATGAGTTATACAACACTACATCATCTGTGCTTCAGGGGTGAGGGTGTGTGGGGGGATCGAGGTCTGAGGGGGACACATCCCCCATTCCGCACCACCACCCTCCCCCATCTGCTCCCATGCAACTAGAGGATGTTACCACAACAAAGGGGAACTCATATTTACAGCCTTGAAAAAAACACAGGACCAGCAGGACATCAGCTCCATAATTGTGGAAAAGGTCATGACGTTTTTGAAGTTAATGAACTCAACACCAGACTAAATAAATTAGAAGAAACTTCTGAGCTAACTGGCAAGATGGCCCCTTAACCCTTATTTTTCTAGCTAATTTCTCATCAGTATAAGTATACGATACAGCTTATGCAGTAGATTCAAACAGCATTTCTGTGATTATATGTTCAAATGTGCTGTGAAGTACACACCCTGGATTTGATCTCCGTTTGGGGTCATTTTTAGCCTGTGATGTCTTCCCCCCCCGCAGCAAGGCTGATGAGCTGATCAAAGCAATAGTAAAACACTGTTCAGGCATGTGAATATAAATGCCTTCCTTTTAAACTTTGATTACATGGCCATGTTTTGATGCAGAATCATGTGTCTATGTTGACTGTATTAGGGTGTTCACACTCTAGGTCTGGTTGTCTTGTCCAAGCGTAACTGTGCTTCCTCCACACTCCCCTGCTGGACTGCACTCACACTTCTTCAATGCTTCAGACACGAGCACGCCACGTCATCACAACACACACTTTCCTTTTTGTCAAGAGAACTGGTAGTTATAGACTGCATCAGATCCAGGATCCACAAGCATGAAGACAGGATTTTACCAGATTATCTCTCCCCTGTTCTTGCATGTTGGATCCAAGTGACCCTCTATTATCTTATGTAACAAAACTTCAGCAAAAATTTAACCTCTGCCTTAAACCAAATTCTTTGCTATCATTATTGTTTAATGGAACAGTCACATTCAATCTCTGTGCTGAGACATAGTTTATGATCTCATTAGATGCCTGCTGTGCCCGAGTCCGTCTGAACCCTGGGGAGTCAAATGTGCTCAGACACGGATTTAGTACACACACATTTGGAGCTTTTAACACGAACATATGAAACATATAACTGCTTGAAACAAACATTTAGGTTAGATATTTTGTCCTTTTTTATGTATTGTTGTACACAGTCCTTAAGTAAAAAAGGATCTTTTATTAGTTGATAAAGATTTATTTACTGATATCAATTTATTAGTCAATAAAATTAATACAGTAAATGAAGTCCCAGTGATAAAGGCATCAGGCACTGCTGTGAAATGGTAGAGAGATTGTCATCTTAGGGTGCTGTACAAAACAGAATTAAAACATGAACATTGTTAGTTCGTTTTACAGCTTATCTTTAATGTTTCATTGCTGTAGTGGAGAAGTAACACTAAAGCATATTGATAGCTTTATTAACTCATGATAGCCCCTACAATTGCCTTGTATAGCATCCTGATTCAGTACAATGCCAATAAAGGAATATCTTATCTTATCTTATCTAATTATATTTTATCTGATAGGTGTTTTTAGTATTAGTTGTTATTGACAGCTTAGCCATCCTCATCCAGTCATCAGTGACAATAAGTAAACAAATCCATCAGTGATGAAATAATGCCAATGATTTTTCAATTTGTCTATGAATTAATCTGGGTAATAATGTCTCAATGATAAAAGCTTCTCAGTATAAAACGGGAAAAGGTAGACACTGATTGAATGTTTGTCTGAGATTTTGAGATGGAATGTTCCAAATAATCTAAATTATTTCAACCTTAACAATGAACAGCCCTTCTCTGTGGTCACAGAATTACTGTAAGCATCCTTTATTAAGAACCATATTCTATTAAACCATAGTTTTACGGGTGAATGGGAACAACAACTCTTTATGCACTTGCCTGACTCATTATAAGCCATTTCAACCAAATTTGCCTGAATTGCCAAACTCTATTAACTGCGTTTAATGTCAGAGAATGAAAGTCAACAGACAGAAACTAAAATGTTCTGCGATGACATTTACCAAGTACAGATGGCACAAAGCATTACATAGCCCTCGGCTCTCGGATCCTCATTAGCACTTCGCTACTGTCTACTCCCTACACTGGTATTCATTGATTGTGGCTGGTTTCATGCTTCCTTGGCTCAGAATCACCACTATACCCTTAATAGGGCTAGAGGTTAGCCTGAAGCATCTTCATATCTGCATATCATATGGTGCTATAAGGGCATTTAGAGACACTGTCTGAATCTCTCTTCTGTTCATATACTTTTTGCCATGACATGCTTATGATGTAATTATATGAATTAATTATATGAAAACCAACAATTATTTTAGCATGCTTTTATATGTCACAGTGGGTGGTGCCCTGGGAAGTAACGCGAGGCACATGTGCAGGTTTAAAGATGTATTTTAATGAAGACACAGACTCTACACAATAAAAAACAAAATCAAAAGGCACATGGGCCTAACAAAAACATCACATGGAAGAAACACAAGGGCAGGGTCATGTTCAAAACACATCATCCGCAATTGACCAAAAAACCCCAAATAAATTACATACTAAAACATACTCAAATAAGAACCAATCAAAATTACTAAAACAAAATACAACACAGCTGACACTGGGACTTCAGACACAGACATACACTCATAACATCAAAGTAAAAATGGACTCTAAGGGAAACTTGTTTTTCAATGACAAGCTAGATAAAACGTGAATGCCCAGTTGCGTCAGATTGCTTTGGTTTTATATTTGATTTGATTACGTCAATGTTTAATTTGAGAATTACAGAAATATTTGAACTGCAGCTGTGTGACTGTGTTAAAGGGAACACTGCTGTTAAAAAGCCCCTTATTTGTTCCAAGTGTTCACAAACCAAATGTTGTTGCACTTTTGTTCATATAGCAGTAATTTAAAAAGAAAAGTGCGCAGAACACTAGTTTTGAAATAATTATTTAAATTCACATTCAACGTTAATACATTAATCGCAGAAAATCATGCGATTAATCACCCAGCATTAATATATATGTATACATGTATGTAGATATATGTGTATATGTATATAAGACCATAATAAACATAAATCTGCACAAAGCAAATATATTTGTCTACTCCTATCAGAATCAGAATCAGAATCGTTTTATTTGGCAAAGTATATGTGTGTGCATATACAGGGAATTTGTTGCCCGTCGATGGTGTCTCTCAAGCACAGTCATAAAAACACAATGTTGATAAGAGTATTAAAAACAGTATGTTTAGGACAGACCCAAATGTGTGATTAATCACATCATTTAACTATGCCAAACATGAGATTAATCATGATTAAATATTTTATAATCTACTGACAGCCGTAGACAATATTTTAGAGCAATCAATTACCAGTGATTATACAAAGCAGTATAGATATTTTATATTAATTCAAAATAATTGTATTCAAATGTAAAGTATTTTGAGAAAAATTAGAAATTACTTGGCTTGTGATAGTCTCTTTCAAATTTGAGACATTCTGGACGTTATTTAATTTTTATTTTCAGTCTCTTTATGGTAAAATAAGGTTTTTATTATGCCCACAATTTGGGAAATTTTTTTATCATGTCAGGAAGTGGGCAGAACAAAGTTAAGAGCAGAACAAAATAAGGAAACAATAGAATAGAATAAAAAACGGTATGAAAAGTATAAAATATACGCTATGCAATCTAGAAAATGAAGTATTTGTATTCTGTGCACAAGACTAGAATTTTCTTATAAAACAGTTTAGGACTCCTTCAGTGCAGCAAAATGTCCAAAAAAATATGAAGAAACCACCCACCACATTCTTAATCATTTAACATGTCCATATGAATTATGTTATATGCCTTTCTTTTACAATAACTCTCACTGTATTGTGTTTTATATCCACAGATTGCAAAATGACTGGGCAAACCCATTCCCTTTCACAGGCATGACAATAAACATGACAATAAACAAATGACAAAAGTACATTATTTATACATTTGTTAGATGGCGGAGGGTTTAAAAGCTACAGAGTGGCCAACGCAGCCTCAGGACGAACCCCATGCCTGCTGATCTGCAGTAAGTCATCAAGATAAGAGACGTCCAGACTTGTGATTGTTTGTGATGGGTCCATGCAGGGTAAACTGTAGACGCATGGTGGGCTGTCTTCAGGAAGCTGCCCAGGAGGGTCAGATTAAAGGCCAAAGTGAATAAGCTGTCATAGCAAGCAGACACTGGCCAAAGAAGCAGTCAGCATAATGCAGACGGCTTCAGTCAGACAGACAAGTACACTAAGGCAAGCAAAAAGGTGGATGAGATAAAGTCTTTACTCCGGGCATCAACATGCCAAGGAAGAATAACATTTACAAAAACAAAGCCTTGTCTGAGAACTACACTATATGGAAAAAAGTATTGGGACAAACCTCTCTTACTGTAAGTATTAAATCAGGTGGCGTCTTACTTCCAGTGAAGAGCGATCTTAATGTTTTAGCATACCAAGATATTTTACACAACGCCATGCTTCACAGTTTAGGGAAAAACCTTTTCTATTCCAGCATGACTGTGCACCAGTGCACAAAGCAAGCTTTATAAAAACATGGCTTGAAGAGTTTAGTATGGAAGAAGAAGACTGAGCCCTGACCGCTACCGCATCCAGTACCTTTGGGGTGAGCCAGGACTTCTTGTCCAACATCAGTGCTTGGACTCATAAATGCTCTATAGCAGGGGTTGTCAATTACATTTATTTTCGGCAGACATTGTGAGGTTCAGATGCTCTACTAAATTAAAATACAATTAATATTGCATCTTAAGTAATATACTATTATATTAATTTCCCTTCCAAATTTCTGTTATTTTTTCAATGTTAACAGACTCATATTCCCTGTACTGCATGAAGCCACTACTAAGATATTTTAGGTTTCTTATTTGTGAGGCTTAGCATCACTGTCACATGCATAGCTTGTAGAGGACAGTTGCACAAGAAAGGTCCAATAAATTCTGCTGAAAGAAGGAAAAACTGCACTCTGAAGAGCCTTAAGATGATTCAGAAAACTGGAAGAATGGACTGATAAATATATATTCATAGTGCCAACTTTTAGAAGTGACTTACCTGTGTGCCTCATTGGCAATGAAACAGTCACTGTCGCTAAAGGATATAACCTGAGGCGTCATTGAAACATAAAGCATGCAAGCTTCAAGGAGTCATATCCTGAACAGTCAGAGGCCCATCAGAGAAAAATTGTTGCTTTGAAAACTCAGTACTCCCATGCCAGTAGAATCATGAATCGAACGTTAACTGAAAAAGAGAAGACAGCAAGTGCATCTCTGCAGGCTGCCTGGGTACTCTTCAAGCATAATAAGCCATTTACCGATGCTGAGGTTTTGAACGGAGTGCGTGGTGGGTGTTTTGTAGTATATTTGCGTCTGTTAAACAGATACCTCTTTCTGATCAAACTGTTTTTCTCTGTGTCCATGTTTTGACAGAGAATATCCCACGACTTGTAATTGATGAGATCAAAGAAACCAGATACCTATCGCTGACTATTGATGAGTACACCGACAATATTGACATTTCCCAAATGTGTGTTTTTGTCAGATATTTTGATGGCAAAGATTTCAAATAGGAGCCACTGGAAGGCTATTATCTTTGCTAAGTTGGAGGAGCTATTTCAAAAGTATCGTTTGTCATTTGAAAAAGTCAACCTGGTTGACACTGAAGGTGCTCCTGCCATGATTGGCCACAACATGGGACTAGTGAGCAGAATTTTGACTGTCGTTCCCAACTTTAATGCACTTCACGGTCTCATTCACTAAAGCATGCTGTGCACAAAACTAAGAGGTGATCTTAAAAATTTATGGACCAAACAATGAAAATAATCAACTTCACCCGGGGGGAATTCTAGCAAACAGCACCATTTGTTCCAAAAATTTGTCCAGGAATCTGAAGCCTCTTATGATGGCCTCTTACTCCAAAACAATGTGTGCTGGCTTAGTAAGGGCAAAGCATGGTAGATCTTTGTTGAGCTCATGGATCAAACTGTGGATTAGTTCATGCAAAGTCAATAAAAAGCAACTGCTGACCACCTGCGCATCATGCAAAACAGAATATATTTGCAATAATGCCTTGTTAATGGACATATTTTCTCATTTGAATGTACTGGTGTACATGGGGAAAGAAAAACCATGGAGAATATGGTGTTGATGCCTTTGTCATCCACACTGATTTGTCGGCTGCTGAGTTGGTGACAGCAAGGTCACAGGGAACATGAAGAAATTTATCTCACAGCTGAGGGAACATTTCTCTGCAATGACTTTGTCAATTCCACTGATGTTCTTGGATTCGTGCATGACCCGTTCACTATCACCCCAGGTGGCAAATTCCCTACTAACATGAGAAAGGGGACCCCGCTGGATGAGGTGGTTATCCCAGGTGAACTTATTGACATCCAGGCCTCTGGTGACATGCAGGCTGCTCTCCATGGTGCTGAGAGCCTTTCGGGTGGCTTGTCCCCAAGAGTGTGAAACACTTAAAACATCGGCTATGAATGTGCTCACCATGTTCATATCAACATACACCTATGGAGCTGCGTTCTCAATAATGAATTCGCATGAGAGGAACTGACTGTCAAACCAGTCTTTAGAGGACTGCTTACACATAAGCCTGATAGATGTCAAGCCCGATGTTAAAAAGGTGAAACTTCTCCCATGAAACACACATAAGCATGTCAGTCTTGAGATTTTCTTAATGTTATTTTGTTTGTTTTCTCTTGTGAGATCACAGGCTACTTTAATTTGATGAACATTTCTAATAACTAAAGCCTGACACTTTTATTCATCTTATATATCTATTTGCTGGTGTGCAAGGCTTGCTTTTACTATGCCCATCTGTGTTTTGTTGAAATTAGTTATTGAGACAGATAAAATTAAATTAAAAAAAAAAGAAATGTTGAATGAGAGCAAAAAGTTCAATATAATTTTTTTATTTTGGAATGAGGGTTGGTGTGATGGGCAGCTGACATGCACCGATTACACTTTCTTTCAGAATGTAATTCCTTTTAATGAAAACACAGTAAAAGCAAAACTGGCAGCCGCACGAAACTTAGAAATTGGTCAAAACTAATTTGGATATTTCACAGTAAACACAAACTCAAAGCAAGGCAGGTTAGCCCACTGACCTCAGAGAAGATTAACAACAATTCACGCCTAAGCATCCGCTTTGGCTTCATTATATACATACATATAGCCAACTTAACTTGGTACATCAGAGATTCCCATGTGTACGCAGCTCTCAGTGAACCCAGAAGCATGTGCGTTGTGACTCGCAGATTACTGAAGGCTTGTTTCATTTGATTTAGGAAAAAATAAATGTAGGAACATACTTTTTTCCTCATCGACAGGCTACTCCTGATTCAGTAACATCAGAGAAATTTTGATATAAGGAGAACTCCCAGTCTCAGAACACTTCCACGGGCAAGTGCAGAATTTAACTAACTCCATAGACATTCATTCATTTTCCATTGGGGAGCCTGAAAGAGAGCTCTGGTTGTGCCGGATGAGGCTCACCACCCACAAGTTGATCATTATTTCTCAATAAAATGAATGGGCGCAAATCCCTACAGGAACTTTAGGAAAGTTTTCCTAAAAGAGTGAAAGCTGTCATATCTGCAAATGAGGAACAATTAAATATATATTTGAAAGAAATGTGATGTGTTGTGGTCAGTTACCCCTATACTTTTGTCCATATAATCAGACACTCCTTTTAATTCAGCTAATTCAGAGTGTACTTGTTGTGAATACAGGTGTTCATTAGCAGCTTGCATACTCTCCACTGAAAATAGAATGGCAGGAGTAGGCTATGAGACTAAGTTCGTAATGCCTATTGTTGGATAGATTGACATTAAACCCACAGGGAATTGAGCTGTGGAGTGGTGGAACTGTTTTCTGAATTTATTTCCTTTTGAAAGAGCTGAAGTGGCATTCACGATCCAGAAATCACCATCACTCTTCAGTAGCTGACTTCACTAATGCAACCTTCACAGCAAGGTTCTAATGAAAAAGAGTAGAGGCTGTTTCTGCTGCAAAGAGGGGTCCAGCTCATTATTAATATCCTTTTTAATATTCTCAGGGGAATGTCTGGATGAGCAGAACCTCAGCACCATAATTAGGACACCCTTGACAAAGATTGGGAAAAAATGCCAAAATGTCTTAAGCAGTCATCCATGATTTTCTGTTTCGCTAAGGAGTAAATGTGAGGTGACACAGAGGCAAAATCGCTTTCATCAACATGGAAGATTAGAGAATACACTAGGGAAGGTGTGTCAACATCCATAAATCAGGCAATGGCAATCAAAGCAAAGCTACATGCCTGAAAATGCCCATATCCACTGTTTTTAAGTTTCAACAACCCGAGCATTAATGAACCATCTGTTTCACCATCACACGTTGGGAAGAATTGTTAGTTAGAGGTGAAAAGCACTTTTCGGATCAACTGAAATGGAGGTTGCAAGCCAGGATTTCTCACCCAAAAGGACTTCTCGCCAGACCTCATGTTTGCTCTACAGAATGAATGGCCACAAATTCCCACAGAATCTCCAAAATCTGGTGGAAAACCTTCTGAGAAGACCAGAAGATGTTTTAGCGGCAAAGGAGGGGCCAGTTTCATATTAAAATGTATTTATTTGAAAGCAAATGTCATTAAAGTTCTTGTTGGGATAATGGTCAATTGTCCCAATACTTTTGACCATATAGTGTAGCTATAAGCAAAAAAAAAAAAATTATATATATATAGCCCTGCGACGTGCTGGCGACTGTCTAGGGTGTACCCCGCCTTTGCCCGTAGTATCTGAGATAGGCTCCAGCCCCCAGCCCCGAGAGCAGGATAAAGGGGTAGATGATGGATGGATGGATGGAGATATATATAAAGTATGCATAGCGTTTGGGTTGTATAGAAGTTTTTTGCAACAAAATTCAAGGTGGATGAAAGTTTATGCATGAAAGAATCTCATCCTCACTGTTAACAAATCAGCTAATAAACCTGTTGCTCTTGTTAGAGCAATAAAACACCATAGTGCTAGGTGGGCTTTAGGACTTGGGCTTGGTCATTTGGATTTAATACAGGAAGCACTGCCTGATTTTTAGCACAGATGGGTTGGAACTACACATCAGTGTCTGAACTGTGCATCATTCATGTGGCACAGCAGGAGTGATAATGACTACACATAAAGAAGAACAACCAATGATTTATTGATTAGATTTATGAGCATTTTAAAATGATTTGAAGAACAGTTTTCTCTACAGTTTATTTTAAGTTCATGCATCAATTGGCATGTGTAACTTGCTGTGGAAAAATATTTCTTAATTAGTTATTTTGTCTGACTGTCCCAGTTTGACACAGAATGAAAGCAGATTCATAAATTTGCCAGCCCATCTGACTGTTACCCTGGCAGTTTGTTTATGTGATTTAGGATTAAATTGGGTAATTATGTCCGCTTTGAACATGAGGCAAATATAATTCAGTCATCTTGAAAACCTGCACGGATCAAGAGTCCTTATTGATTGCAACTCAAGCCTAATGGACTGAATGCATGGTGCTCTATTAATAATAGCTTGCAGAATACAATTCTAATCAGCTTTCATTTCAATGATACCAACACATAGATATCATGTCAATATGCTTCCATATTCCCCTGCCTCTCGATGTGTATTGTAAAGAATCAGTTAGTGGAATAGGGGTGGGGAGTTTGGTAGTTTTGGTATTTTTCCCACTCAGACACAACTGTTAGAGCTAATGCTAATTCGGTTAATTACAAGGTTTAGTTGTTGTGTTAAAGCACAGAATAAACACTAATCTGAGCTGGAATCCCTGTTGTGGAGTGTTTAAGTAGAGCTTTTACTTTAGTTTCCAATTGAATGACATATTAGGAATCAAGCATACAAGAAGAAAAGCTTAAGGACTCTAGCCTTAAAACAGATTTTTTTCACAAAAGAAATGATGTCATGGGAAATGTAAAAAAAAAATACCATTCATAGCACAATTCTTACAGTCAGAATTTAAGATAAACAGAAGTTTGTTTTTAATTAATCATTTATGTGATGTTGCTAAGATGCATTTACAAATATTGGCCCGGTTTAGTTCCACGCCTTCAAGATGAAGTTTTAAGGTGGACTTAAACTCAGATATGGACTACATGGACAAAAGTCTAGGGACGCACCTATTTTCCAGGGTTTGCGTGAGGCACCTTACTTCCAAACTTAATGCTTCAGCATATCAAGACACAGTTTGGTGAAGAAACTTTTCTATTCCAGCATGACTGTGCACAAAGCAAGCTCCATTAAGACACAGTTGAATGAATTCAGTGTGGAAGAACTTGACCGCAAAGATTCAAGACCTCAACCCCTTCCAACACCATTGGAATGAATTGGAACAGAGATTGTGAGCCAGATCTTCTCATCTAACATCAGTGTCTAGAGTGTTTGGTAATATATATATATATTATGAAAGAATCACATCCTCTCTGCTAACAAATTAGCTAATAAACAAGCTGTTGTTCTTGTTACAGCCGCAGAACACTATGGTGCTCGGTGGGCTTTAGGACTTGGGCTTAGTAATTTGTATTTAATTCAGGAAGCATTGCCTGATTTTTCGACCTCATAAATGCTTTACAGAATAAATGGACCCAGATGCCCACATAAGCTCCAAAATCTGGTGGATAGCCTTCCAAGAAGAGTGGAAGCTGGCAATGGGGGAGGGGGGAGTAGCTCCATATTAAAGCATATTGTATTTGAGGGTCATTTATGTCCTTCTTAGTTTAATGGATGTCCCAATACTTTTATTCACATAGTGCATTTTCGAATCACCCTTAAAGTCACAGTGACAAAATGAGCATGTTTGCAGTCTGCACAATAAAGGGGGGTTGAAAATTAAGGGGCTGACAGTTAAACACGTGAGAAATGTAAGATAAGGGCCTTTAAACTTGCTGAGTAATTAGCACATTAGTTAAATGAGTTAAGTAGGCCAGCACAGAAAACACTGTCAAAATGACTTTCAATCTGGCATTCACTCTGTAAAAGCTCTCTCTCTCTCTCTCTCTCTCCCTCTCTCTCTCACTCTCACCGGAAATGGTCCGACCAGAAGCCCGAAGCCAGTTTGTGAGGCGAACTCCGCAGTGAATTTCCTGGCTCGCTGTGTCACTTCGCCCACGTCCATCTCTTCGTTCAAGGATGTTCGGATGCTAAAGTTAGCGCAGTAGCTGTGAGACAGTGTGCAGTTACCATGGAGTCACGCTCTCACTCACATTAACAAAAGCTTGTTAAAAGAGCTTTAAGAGTCCTCATTACATCCTGTTACTCACACTGAAGGGATGGCAGAGATGTTCTGAAGGAGACAATTAGAAAGTAAGCCGAGTCATATTTCTGATCACCTCACCTCAAATTAGCATGCAACCCAGTCCAGCTCAGGCCAGAGACTCTGACGTCAGGCAGCTCTCAAAAGATCATTTGGAAGTGAGGACTGTATCCCAGCAAAGGTTCATGATCCATTCCCTTATTACGCCTACCTAGAACATTATAACATCCTTTTCCATCCAAACCCGCCCCCCCTGCAGTTTAGGCCTGGAGTATGAAATGAGATATATGACTTCATCAGATTGAATGGCCATCTAAACGGACTGGAGCCATTGGCGTAATGAATAATTCAGCCCGCATTTCTCACAGAGAAGAGCCTCTTTTTTTTCTTTTTTCTTTTTTACACTTTTCCGCCTCCTTTTTTTCTCTCCCTTGCTCACGCAAAACCTCCGCCAGCTTTTTCCAGCTCCTGCCTCCGGCCTGCTACTGTGCTCTTCCGCTGTCGAATTAGCCTATGCTCAGTATGAAAACACCGAAGAAAAACATCGGCAGCTCTGGCTTCTGCCCGATTTACTGATCTAAATTTAAACGACTGTTCTGCTCGCTGTCTTGCTGCTCATTCAATACAGTTGACAGTTTAATAAATCCTTTTGTTCTGCGGTGCCAGAACAATGGAGTACATGGAGTTTGTCAGCGGCATCGAATTTTACTGGCAGCTATCAAGACTGCGGGACACAGAATGAGTTTTGAATTTGCCCCAACCTTATGGAGCCAGGTGCATTTATTGTATTCGTGCAAGTTTATGAAGCAAGAAACAGTCATAAGTCAAATATATAGAATCGTTTTCAAAGTCCTTATTGTCCCTTACAACTAAGCAGGTTGTTTTTGTTTATTTACTTTAAAGAAATATATTATATAGGCCTGTATTTTTGCTGGCAGTACAAAATCATAAATCCCTAAAATGATAAGTTCAGGAGAAGGAAACTGAACTTCTTACCTTCTTAAATGTAAATGTAACAAAGGGGTGGTCTATTCATCATGAAATGTTTACATAACTTGAAGAGCAACTGGTATTTTAAAATGATAAAAAGAAAACTAAAAATGTATCTATTCTTTCATGTAAATATACATATATTTACATATATTTACATGTATACAGATCTAGATAAATATGGAGAGTGAATATGTGTGTCCGTATATTATATAATATGATATGATATATAATATAATATAA
>JBBKCR010002306.1:1193-13177 GCA_037577295.1 Ladigesia roloffi | reverse complement strand
ACTACTACTACTACTACTACTAATAATAATAATAATAATAATAATAATAATAATAATAATAATAATAATAATAATATCTTAGAGGAAACAGAAGAAACAAGGAAAATGAAAAATAACATTTACCTAATTTACCTAATTAACAAACATTCAACAAAAATGAGATTCGCAGTACTGGTGCTATTTCATGAACTGTCCACAACATGTGAGAGAAAGATAGAGAAATTAAAGTTTGAGGATGAAGTGTATAAAAGCTTGGTATCACATAAGTGCCAACATAATCCATAACCCTGGTATTTATCAAGAAGTTTATTATTTTTGGATATTAACAACATAATTTTTAAGTCATGGTCTGATCATTGCAAACTTCAAATAATTTTTGCCCCATACTGCAAGTGAATACAGGGAATCCATTTATTTGGACAATGTGTGTGTACATGGCTCCACCTACACACACTCAATAAATGAAGGATCTAAACCTGTGTGATAATCATCATCTAAGAAAGAGACAATATAAACACAATAAACTGAAAAAAGTAAAAAAAAAACTGTAAAAGTCAATTTAACACAATTGAAATTGTTATTATTTTTTAAGCCTTTTTTATGTCAAGTGTAAAATTGATCTGAAATAATAAAATATGACCACAAAATGGATCTGGAAAATGTGTTGGATATTGAAACAGACATTGTTAACACAGGTAAGGGGATTGCTTGTAAACCTGCTTTATATGAAAGAGTTTAGTCAGAGCAGGACAGGCAAAAGCAAGGCAGAAACAAATAAAGATGCTTGTCATGACTCACTGTTGAATGAATGTAAAGCCATTACTCTTTGCGGTTTCAGTCTAATCACAGTCAAGCACAAACACATCTGCAGGTGAGCATATGGTGAGGTCATCTTCACTCTAATCCAACATATAATTAAATTCGGAGGAAACTCAGGGTATCCAGGCCTACAAATGATTACATGGCTATACATTTACAATTGTTGCGATAATGGCCAAGGTGACCTGTTCAATAGGAAAATAAAATAGTGAGCTAACTAGACATTGTGTATCATTTAAATTAGTCCATGAGTGAACTATGTTGCTGCTGGAAAATGCAAGTGTAATTTTCTGCACCTGCATATCAGCATGTTTAAGTGTAATTGTCTTTACTGAGCTGCAGGATTCCAATTAAGATTTTGTCTCAGCCCTGGAAGTTGCAAACAAGCAGGACAGACAGACCTAGAGATGTTCTGCCCAGATCATTTCGAAAATGTCAGGTGGACCAAGACCTGCACTTGATCTCACTAGATGAACAAGACAGAACTACTAAAGAAAGATGAACAGCCCATTTAGGCTAGCAAGTCGCACACATACCAAGAGATACACTGCTCAGCTAGCTTGAAAATGAATGAATGAATGAATGTATGTATGTATATATGTATTATGTATTAATCTCTAAGATCAGATCTTGAATTGAATATATTCCCAGGCCATTGTTGACTTTAGTTTTGTTTTGCCCCTTCCCAAACACCACACATTTTCTAGCATTTCATCTACCAAAGATCTATCACATACACACTGTCATTAGATGGTAATTGGGTGTAGGGCCTCCACCGAATCCATCATTTCTGGCTGATAGTGGAAAATCAATAAGGGGAGCCTCAGGTGATCAGCTGTGTTCAGCAGGTACACTCTGTTATTCAGGGAGTTTCCATTTATCGGAGTTGCCGCAGCGCCCCAGCGAATGTCACACACGTTTTTCTCCGGTTTTCCTTCTAATCTCAGTATCGATCCCCGCAGTGTGAACGGCCCTCAGTACACACTTTAGTGTGTTGCAGCCCATAGTCATAGTGGCCTGTACTGAGGAGAGTCCATTAATCCCTGTCCATATTAACGTTAGAGTGGACAAACTCTAACCTTAGACAATGATTAGACTGTTTCAGAGATTCACTTTCTAGGGTCGTCTCAGAGGTCGGTTTTGGACAGTTTACTGTAACTTTTACTGTGACAGTTTTAAAGTTTTACAGTAACTTTTACTGTGACATTTTTAAAGTTTTACTGTAACTTTTACTGTAACTTTTATTATAACTTTTACTATAACATTTACTGTAACCTGTTCAGTAACTTGCTCTGTAACGTTTTCTGTAACAAACTGTTTTGATGGCCAAATTTCATGCTCATATGCTAATACAAAATCAATGCTTTTATTAGGGAAGCTCCTATTAAGAATTCTGCAGGGTTTGCAGGATTGTGGCCAGTTTTTTTCCTGATTAGACTTTCTTTTTCCCCAAAATCTCACTCTGTACGGGTTAAATGAATGAAAGCCAAATATGGACCAGCAAAAAATGATGCTATTATTGGCTTATATTATTGAGGTTTGTTTCCTGATGGGCTTTCATACACATGCACTCTGTCTCTCTATTTCTCTCTCTCTCTCTTTTGTCATAATGTTAGTTGAATCCAGATTACAACCAGAGTGAAACTATGGGGAGCTGGGATTTTGGAAGTCTTTGAAAGAGTAATGATAAAATTTGACCTTAAAAGACCTTAACTATATAGTTACAGTGAATTGCAGTTTATTGTTCACGTTACTTCGAGGACCTCTCAAAACATTCTGAAGTGTCTAGATTATAGTGTGGGAATCTACACAAGTTATGACTGAATAAAATAACAGAAGGGGGTTTGATGTTTAAGACTGAAATGGATGAAGAAAGAGGTCTAAGAAAGAGTTTAATTTCATTTTGTCCACAGGATGGCAGCAAAACTCCAGATATTGTAAACATTCTCTACCTCTGCTCAACACCTCCGCCTCCAACAACACCCTACCCTGTGCGTGTGTGTGTGTGTTTGTGTGTGTGTGTGTGTGTGCGTGTTTTCAGACTGCTGCTTTCAGGCCGCAGTGCGGTGCAAAAAAGGGCATTTCCCCCGTTTCCGCCTCCTCACAGTACTTGTTGTTTCAGTAAAATGGTGTCGCCATTGACAACAAAGCCATATTCTCACCCTCACATTCTAACAGAATAAAACTCTTACAGCACAAATCTGCCTGAAATGCTTATTTTGTTTTGTTATCATTAATGCACAGAGCTTTGTTTTCTCTCATTTATCAGGTTACATCTACCTCACCACAAGTGACATCTATTTCCCCACAGACCCATTCGGTCGTGTGAGTGGTGGGTGACTGTGGAAAGAGAGTGAGGGTATGTTTTATTTCAAGTGAATAGCTGACAGGAAGGTTGATTGATTACAGAGTTCAGTTAGAAAGGCTGGTTAAAGCGCCTTTCAAGTCGGGGTTCACGTGTCTTTTCATACAGGCTGCAAAGTGTTGCGGCTTATTTCTTCTGCGCCATACGGATCGATAGGCTTTCGTATCCGTTCAGTGTTAAATCGACCTCAAAACGATCCATGATCCGCCCACAAAAATGAGTTATGAAACAACATGGTCCCTCTACTGTTTGGTAGAAGCTCCACCTATTTCCACTCTAGTGGCCTACACATTTTCAAGGTCTGCTTTGCATGTCTGTTTTTATTCTCCCAGTGTCTCCCATCAATTAACGGTTCAGTTTCATTGCTGTCTCTGTCACAAAAAGATCATTATATATACCCACAAATGCGACCTAACAATGTATCCTTATCTGTCTACCATATGATCAAAGACATTTTTTCATTGCAATTGTTATTGGGTCAGACAGGTCTTCAAGCCTTCGGTTTTAGACTAAGATAATCAAAGCACATTAGAAAAGTGCATATTTCTTAAAAATCATATATATGGCAAAATTAAATTTATGCAGCCATATATCCATGATGGACAAATTCCTGGTGACCAAAAATGAGAGATGTTTAATATTGTCTGTAGCTAAACAAATAAGAATAACTAGTGATGTCAGTTACATCAATCTGGTGCTTGCAAGGCCAACCATTCAACCCAATATTTTGTTTATTCATGTTTGTTTCAATTGAGAATAAAAATTACAAATTCAAAAACAAGCAGTACCAACACTATCCACTAGGGGGATATTCACAGGTTAAAAACAACTGAATTAAATAGCAGAGTGGATAATGTCACAGTCATACCAACAGTGTTCGCTGGCCAAGAAGAAATCTCACATTTGGTTTCCTCTAATATATTCATCTATCTGTCTACAATCTCCGTAACAATGTTGTCAGTGTGATGTTATAAACAAATTTGTTGTCAAAATACAGTTAATCTAAATCATCTCTGACTTCAGTGCTCTATTACTTCGAAGCTCTAATGCTGTTAAAGGCTGTTTGTGGTTTGTTTTCTATGCTTGAAGGAGCCACGTGCTATTAGAATAACATTTATACATTGGGCAGATGCACCAAATCATGTTCCAGATGTTTGAACATAGTGTTTGGTGTCTTGCTCAAGGTCTTCTATGTAGCATTGAATCATTGAATGGCATTTAAGGCAGTGATGTTATCCACTGCATTGCACAACACCGAAGTCAAAATAAAGGTCTCCAAAAATACCCTTATAAAAAAAATTACTCTTTCTTAAAATATATATGCTATAAAATATACACAAAAGACTGTGGTCATTAAAAGAAGTGGATAAATAAACTCAAGTGATACATAATTCACTAAATAATTATAATAGTGGTTTGCAGTTGTTTTTTATACCAAAGTATCGCTATGTAATAGCTATAAACATGTTGAAATACATTTCTAGACTTATAGCAGAAGAGTCAGCAAGTTTTTACATGGCTGCAACATTATTAATATTTTGACTCCTTAGAAACCTTGTAGTTCCACTGACAATGTTTACGGCTGGTGGTGGTGGTGGTGGGGGTTACACTTTACAGTAAGGCTACCATTATTAAGAATGTGTAAATGGTTTATAATTAGGTTGGTAATTAGGTTGTAGAATAAATAATTAATAAGCAATTTACAACAGTTGGCATACACTGATGCAGGCACCATCAGATCTTGCCTATTGCTTATCTTGTCCTTTCTCTGGCAGAATGTTAAACTGTCAAATGTCAGGTGTTTGTTAACATGCCTCTTCTTCCTCTTTCAGGTTTTCCCTTCAGGGGTCGCCACAGCGAATCATCTGTCTCCACCTAGTCCTATCTTCTGCATCCTCTACCCAAACACCAACTAACTTCATGTCCTCTTACAGCACATCCAGAAATCTCCTTTTGGGTCTTCCTCTCAGCCTCCTGCCTGGTGGCTCCAACTGCAGCATCCTTCCCCCTATGTAATCATTGTCTCTCCTCTGGACGTGTCCAAACCATCTCAGTCTCGCCTCTCTGAATTTATCTCCAAAACATCTAACATGAGTTTGTTAACATTCTACTACCATTAAAACACTAGATCTTGCCAAATAGTGAGTATGACAAATGTGAAAACTGGTTTAGATTAGCTTATGAATGATTTTTAAACTCTCTACAACCTCATCAACAACAGGATTATGACCCATTTATAAAGGGTAGTCTTATTTTACAGTGGTATGGGGAGCATTTTAGTTTACTACAGATTGTGACTGTGTCAGTTATGAACAATAGCGTTCATTTTCTCAGAGAGAAAAGCAGCTTAGGCCTGGAAAATCTCACTTGAACATAACCAGAAAATACCAAAAACAAAATAAACCTATCTATCACTCTGAAGCTCTGAAACCTGTTAAGTTGACAAGAAGCGCCGGTGTTAAATGCTGTCGATTTGTGAGGGTATCGTTTGCCACAGGCTTTGTCAAGTTTGCAAAATGGGGTGCGTCTGTGCTTGAAGGAGCCAGATGTGGTGCTAAATTTACCAAAAAAACAAAAACCATGAAGACGAATGAGCTAGACAAGAAACCGAGACAGATCAGACTGCGTTCATTTGCAGAATGTAACACGGCCCTGTGGAGAGTGGACAGACGTCTCAATCAGCGGCGTTTTTGCTGTCGGGAGAGTTTGTTAGTTTGTGCTGCACGTTTTTGCATGAAATGAGTTTCACTCAAATATCTGTCTGCATGAAATAAACATCAGCCGGAGCGTTTCCATCCCACATGCGCTGCAAAGCTGAGCCACTTTATTCCTCTGAGCGTTAAATCTAGTTACACTGTTTTATTTTCAAAGCTTCTCCTCTTTCAAAGAGTGCGGGAATGTGGTCTCTTAATCATCCCCCCATAAGCCCCCCTTTTCTCGAACCATCTTGATTCTTCTGTTCAGCTGAAAATGACTCATATGCTGCCTACCCTCATATTTTCTTCTTTTTTTTTCAGCTGTATAAGTTTGCAATATGGTGAGCGGGCTGCACTATAGCCGGCGCTATTATCGAGATCGATTGTAGCTGTACCTTCCTCACCGAACACAGGGAGAGTTCATTAGTGTGTTAGTAGAGCATGGCGAGAAATCAAAGCTTCCTGAGCTCCTCTTGCTGCCTCCCTCGCACTGTTACAGTTGGCAACTGTTTGATCTTTTCTCCCCTCTTCTCTGTCAGTTTTTTTTTTCTTCCCCTTCTTTGGGTCTTGTAATCTTTTTCTTTTTAGGATTCTTGGACAAAATGATGAGCAAGACTGTTGAACACCTGAAAGAACATCGCTAAAATTGAAATGTACAAGGGCACATTTGTGCTGCTTTTTCTGTGAATAAGAGGCCAGGAACACTGAAGCAAAAATGTTTCTGGTTTAGGGCCTCAGTCATAACCTCATGATGGACCATGTGCATCAGGAGCTCATCTATGGATCTGAATTTTACAGTATGGTATGGGACGATGATACCTGGTAGAACATTTAAAAAAATAAAAAAATATTTCAGACTGTCAGCAAGATGCTGCAAGAGTGTGTGTGTGGGGGGGTGTTTGTGTTTGTTTTGATGGTTTGTGAGTTTGCCAACATATGAACCAACATTTTTTCTTTCATTCAGTTTTATTTGTTATTTTATTGTTTAAGGACTTTATTTGTAAGTTTTCATTCTTGCCATGAGAAAAATATCCCCTGACTTTCACTGCAGGTATTGAGCACTTCTCAGTAAATGTGATTTTCCACTCAGACGACGTGATTTGGCAGAAGCAGAGGGTGACTGTCACTCAGCAGGCATTCTTACAGCAACAGGTGTTCTTCTCAGTGAGTTTCTTGGGAGATCAACAGACAAAAGTAAATAAGAAAGTAAACAAAAGCCACCCACAGGATTGCTTACTTTCTTTGGGCCATCATGTTCAATTTCATTTTTTCCCCAGTCTGTCTGCTTCGACAGCAGTTCTTGGAATGAATTAAAACGTCTTGGGCGCGATTATCTAAAGCCGTTTCCTTTTACTGTTGAAAACTGCTCTAAAGGAATGAATGGACCAGATATTCAATCTTGGCCTGAGATGATATCATCAAAAATCCGTTCTGTCAGGTTTGAATAATTTAGGGCTTAATAGCATGAGAAGTGGGGTGAGATGCATGATGGGAAGGGCTGTAGGAATGGGAAACTGATCAAGATCTTTTCTCGGGGAGTCTTACTTCAACAGCCGGTGAGCCTTACATTACTCTCTAAACTTCCATCAATCCACACAAGCATCCATCCATTTTCTGAGTCACTTATCCTAACCAGGATGCTGGAGCCCCACTCTAAAAGGGCAAAAGTTGGAAGAAAATTATGGACAGGTCACCAGTTCATCACAGAAGAAGAACGACTTTTGAACACCTATTTGAAGACCAAGATCTCTTACATTTACAGAATAGTCCAGGTTCCCTCCTCCAAAGCAACTCATGGTAGTAAGTGAAATTGGTATTTGGTATCTTGACAAGGACTCTTGTTGAAATTGCATGGTGTTTCATCCAAGAGAAGGAATACAATCCCAGGCTGCTTCATTAAAAGCAGCGGATCCTTCCATAGTGCTCCACACCAACCCCTGTATCACTAGAGATCAGAATCAGAATACAAATATGTCACTGATTCAAGAGAAAATTGCTTATGTTACCACTGTTCTGACACAAAGACACACATAGAACAAAGAACAGTATAAAATATAGTCTAACAATACAAGTAAAATAAAAACTCTATATATACTACACAACTCAGTGCTGGAGTATAAATACTACAGATAAATACAATACTGCTAAGTGATTTAGTAGTAACAAATAGTGGTTTGGAGTGTTTATATATAAAATTGTTAAAAAAATTCTGACCCGTTAAACTACTTAGGACAACAAACTTTCTCATGCAATATTCTCTTCGAAATTCTCAGGAAAGTAGCTAGTGAAAATTGGTTATTGATTATTTATTTGTTTGTTTATTTTGCATGTGGGCATAACGCATTTTTTTGGAGTTTAGAAAGTTTTAATCAGTTTAGAAAGTTTTATTCAAGACTTTCATGTCAGTTGTTGTTTAGTGACCTGGAAAATTGAGCCCAGTAGACTTTGTAAATGCTGTAGTGGCTTCTATCAACATGTACGTGCCTTAATCAATACTGAGTGGTGATTCAGGAATATAACTGGTGGAATAAATTGGCAAAAACATCATAAATAATTTATACCTTCACTCTTATAAGGAGTACAACCAAGGGTTTTTTTAGCATTCGTTTTAGGGATTCTTCCTACAACATTAAAAATATGAGGAGGTTAATTCATCTCATTTGTACCATATGTACCAAAGGAAACAAAGGGAGCAGAAACATGGTTCTATAAATAACCATGTTTGAAAAAAAACCTATATAAAGATGTACGGTCATTTTTGTAAAATATGTTGTAGGAAGGTTAAATATTTCACATTATACAATATTGGCCTATAGTCTTAGGTACCTAAGAACATTATGCTTAGAAGCTGTTTACTGATGTTAACTGATGTTAAAATTTAAAGAATTTTTTCATTCTAAAAAGCCTAACATTACAATAAATATAAACAACTTTAATACAGTAAATGGTGGTTTTATGTATGGCAAAGAGTTTCTAGCCCTCTTTCCTCATGGAAGCCCAGTTTAACTTGCAGCTGGTTTGGTTCACTTTACTTTGGTAGATTAAAACAGATGTGTTGCTTATTGAATTTTATTATTTCTCCCAACGACTGAAGGTACTGAGCAGAAACCTGGAAACAAACCTGTGTTCTTCTAACCAGCTCACAAAATACTGACAACTTTTTAGAAATCTTGATACTTTTTTTGGCTTTCTTGTTTATTGCCAATTATTCAAATATTCAGTTGTGACTTTGCTAGCAAATATATGCCCACTGTTAATATAAATGATTTCACATCATTTGCACAGGTGCCTAAGACTTTTGCACAGTACTTTATATATCTTTTTGGGTGGAACATTTATGTTATGTTGAGGTTAGCTCACTCACTCATTCATCTAATTTTCAACAAAACATTTCTTGAAAATTTCTTTCAGGAACCAAAGGTGGTTGGTTTTTCTCTCTAATACCATTTTATTTGAGCATGAAGCAATGCCATATCATGAAAATCGCAATATTCATATGTGTGCATTTTATCCCTGGAAAACAAACAACTTCTACCATCTTCAATCAAGTAAAAAAATAAAAAATAAAGCCAGCAAGCAGTCCACTGGGGATAAGAGTGAGAGAACGTGAGAGAGAGAGAGAGCGAGAATGCAGGCTGCATGCAGGTGCCTTTAGGATTAGTGGAAAATGCACTTTGTACTGGCAATGCTTGTCTGTCTCCTGGGTGACCAGCTGTTGAGCAGTCGCTGAGGGTTCTGCCTGGGGGCTTTGAATAAACTCATGGACTTTCCATTTAAAAACCTTCCTTGCCTTAATAAAACTTTGAAAGGGATTGGCAGGTGCCAAGGACACTCGGAGACACAACTCTCAGCCAGGCTGCTAAGACACGCAAAGACTGAGCGCCGACAGTGGAAGCTGAATTAGGTTCCATATGCCGGCCTCAGAAATATAAGCCATTAATATGGTCCAGAGCAGTGGGATCAGGATATACTTTTTTTATTGTATAGTCAATGAAAAGTGGAAAAAACATATAGCTTTTGTTTTATAAAATGGCAGTGAAATACAATGTTAATTGATTTCCAATAAACTGTTGATTATAACATGGATATATGAATAAATCATTTATATTAAAATTTAACCCTTATAAAAAAAACCCATGTTGCCAAAAACATGCAGCATGTATTAATGGCTCTAAAATCTGATTGGAAGAGCCATATATAATATCTATGGTGAACCTGTCAGAGTTAATAAGGGATGGCAAAGCTTCATTTAATGAACGATAATAAGCTAAATGACTACAACAATAATATCAGTTAATGTGTAAATGCATGTTTTTTAACCACATGATTTGTATTGCTTTTACACATTGACCTTACTGCTTCTAAAATAGTGGACAAATATACAATTCCTCTGACCAAAAATGCAGAAATATATTTTCATAAACATTTTTGTCATGTGGTGAACATATAGCATAATGGTGTTTAATGCAAAAACCTTCACATGGTTAGTAGTTTCCACAAAATTACCCCCACAATGATGTTAATTTTCATTAACTCCTCCATAGGCTAATATTAACAACAAGCTAAGAGTTTTAATATATTATGAGGCAGTTTCATCCTAATGGATGTTAAAAGCACTGATGTATGATGCTCTGGATAAGGGTGCATGCCGTAAATGTAAATATAAATGTATATAATACTGGAAATAGAATGTAGGGGTTAAGATGAGACAATACTGTTACATCCGCACCGTCTCGACTACGCCGCTCATCATCTGAGTTTTAGGAGACACTTACCTGGAACAGGTGGGAGTGATGAGTGAGTGGTGATTGGGGGCGTGGCAACCCGGAGAGCTCTCCTAGGTGAGTTAGGTTGCCAGGCACCTAATCGCAAGTCCATGTGTTTTGTGTTCGAGGAATCATTTGAGTTAAGTGTCTATACCGCGTGATTGGTTGGGAGAGTGAGTGCCTGGCTTTATCTAAGATACCTTAGATATCTAAGATTAATAATCAGCCTGGACACCTGGATAATGTTGACTGTTGAATAAACTTAATGTGTAGACACATATTACACAGAGTAATGAAGTATTTAGTTTTGGTTTAATGCAGATTTAAAGTAAAACTGGAACATTTATAATATTTAAGACAAAAAATACACACAATTTTAATCAAAACTTCATTATTAATAATTGTAATACCTAAATGAATAAATATGGCTAATTTGGATTAGGTTAATTTAGCCAAGCAACTATGGACTTTTATCAAAACCAAAACAACACAATATAACAAATCAGAACCGTAAAAAACGTTCTAGCACCAATGTTCCTTTTCTCTACCCCAGGGCTGAATTTAATATGGCCACTGTACTTCCTACAGAGTGCACTACATATAATTAAAAACATTAAATCTATCACCAAAACAGAGTGTAATATGTGTAAAAGAGGGATGTTTGGGATTTGGATACTTTTTGAAAATGGACATGAGTTTTTGCTTGCAGAAGCCAGAATTTCATAACTGCAATATATGAGGGCAACTTGCCATTCGTGACTTAGTCTGGGTTTAGTGCTCTGACATTTGAAGTTTTTTTATTCTGCAGTGAATCATATAATAAGTCCTTTTACTGGGAGTCTTTGATAAATTAATGATTATTAATGGAGGAGACATTTAGCCTGTTAGCTATCTTTTAGCGACTTGCTGATCTGTTCAAGTTCAAACTTGGTTTAAACAAAAGCAGATTTATATTTCATTTGTCATTTCGCTGCGATGTCAACATGAACAGTTGGAGTGTCAGAGATGATTCCATTCCCAGCACAGTGGGTTTAAGTGATTTGATGCACTTATGCAGGATTCAGTTATTGTGAGGAAGTAAAAGGTGAGCATATTTGAGAATCTTACAAATAATTCAAATACAACTGAGCTGATAAACTGAGGATGTGGCTGATACCCAGTAGTGAAAATTACCAGATCAGATCCTAGAAATAGCGTCTATGCTCCCTACTCCCTATACAGGCCCTCTCTGGCCCCCATGTAGAACCGCCTATGCTCCCTGCTCCCTATACAGGCCCTCTCTGGCCCCCATGTAGAACCGCCTATGCTCCCTGCTCCCTATACAGGCCCTCTCTGGCC
>JBBKCR010002285.1:0-13177 GCA_037577295.1 Ladigesia roloffi | reverse complement strand
CCCACAGACTCTGGGGGATCCCGGGAGATGGGATCCGGACCGTGGGACAGGGACAACGTCCTGCGGTCCACTGCTGCGTCGCCCGGGCTGGAGGGAGTACAGCCCGGCTGCATAGGACAGGGGCAGGCGACGAGGACCCGGGCGATCAGGGTGGGAACCGTGGAATTCGGCGATGAGCCCGGGGTACAAGACATCCTCCCCAGCCACCCACGATTGATCCACGGGGCCATAGCCCTCCCAGTCCACCAGGTACTCCAGGTAACCCCCCCGTCGACGAGAGTCAAGAAGCTCACGGATCCGGTAAGCGGTCTCGCCACCCACGTCCAGGGGCGGAGGGGGAAGACGGTCCATGGCAGGTGGGTGCATGGGGCTGAAAAACACAGGCTTGAGAAGAGAAATGTGAAACGTGGGGGAAATGCGGTACCTGGGAGGAAGTTGAAGCTGGTAGGAAACAGGGTTGATGTGACATAGGATCTTGAAAGGGCCAATAAATCGGGAAGAAAATTTACGAGGCGGGAGTTTTAATTTCAGGTCCTTTGTAGACAACCAGACACGCTGGCCTGGGTAAAAAAGGGGGGTCGTGCCACGATGACGGTCGGCTTGGGATTTTTGACGCCAGATCGCCTGTTGCAGATGCACATGAGAGGACTCCCATACCTGACCACTCCTCCGAAACCACTCATCAACGGCAGGTACCTCCGAGGGTTCCGAGTTCCAAGGTGATCCAGCAAGGGGAATGAGGCGACACATTTTGGAGAAACGAGCAATCACGACCATGCTGTTAGTGTAACCCTCGGATAAGGGGAGGTCCATTATAAAATCAATGGCAACATGGGACCAAGGACGTCTAGGAATGGGCAGAGGTTCCAAGATTCCTATCGGAGGCTGCCGCGGGGTCTTTGACTGAGCACAGACAGGGCAGGAGACCACAAAATCAGACACATCCTCTTGAAGAGATGACCACCAAAATCTGCCGGAGATCAGCTGCATTGTTTTCGTAATACCAGGATGACCCATTCCGAGGGTACTATGGGCCCACTGTAACAGGACGTTACGGAGTTCGGGAGGGAAATAATTTTTCTTCTGGAGTGTCAGCTGGAGGGGGGTTGTCGTGGTTGGCTGCTTCAATCTGTCACACCACTTCCCATTTAACAGGTGCTACATTGCATGTAGGAGGCAACACTGTGGAAATTTCCGCTTCCATGTTCATCATATTGGCATGAGAGGGCATCTGCCTTGACATTCTTGGAACCTGGTCGATAAGTGACAATGAACTGGAATCTGGAGAAAAATAGGGTCCATTTAGCCTTTGAAACGCGAGCAAGACCAGTAATCTTTCCTTCAAAAAAATAAATGTTTAATACAAGTTTAAATTTACATGGAAAGACTCGGTCAAAAAACTGTTGCTTGCAGCGTATCTGAATCCCCAACTACGTGAACATGTAATTACCGTGTGAAAGAAGCCCAAAATACCAGTGCATTATAATTTCTCATTTTCTATGTTCTATGCTTTTAACATAACAATATTTCTGCACTTTCATGAAATTGAATTCTTATCAAAAAAATCTATATTTTTCCTTTTCACCCAGACAATGAAGTAGTCTTTAATTGGCTCTTACAGAGACTTGATTTCAACCATTCAGGATGCTTGTACATGGACATGAATTCAATAACTGCAGGGTTGGCATTTCTCCACCCACATTCCCGCATAATATCAACATTATCATCAAAACACTTTAACAAAGGATGTGTGTTGTTCGGATCATAGCAATAAGAGAGGCCATGATGCATGAATTAAAGCTATCCTGTCACCGTCATTTTCAAAATTCAAATCGAAACTTCGCCTCCAGTTAAAGTGTGCTGCAAATCTACTTTTATAGTTGCCCGAAAAAATTGTAACCATTCGATAGAGGTGTTTGAAAATGCTTTGAGCCGGTTTACATTTGCGTTGTTGTGTGTGAGAGCTATCATGTCTTTGGGGAGAAAATGTGTTATTTAGTTAAAGGGGTGTAGCTCTCTACATTCAATCAACCCTTTGATATTTTATACAAACCTCCCAATGTAGATAAATATTCATACCATATTTAAAAATGTACTTTTCCATGCTTTCCATTTTGAAAGTCGAAAACGCAGTGGCAAGCCACAGTACACCACTCTTCAAATGCAGCTCTGTCCTTATCAAGACATGTTTTCATAAACAAAATAAGACTTGTCAGGGTAGGGCTTGCAGTAATTGTCATTTTGACGTATATTCATCCTGTATCAATACTATGTGGAAAGCACCCCTTCTTAGAAGTGGACAGATTTAGAGCTCTGTTGTATTAAGGAATAACTGTCTGTGTAATGTTGTTTAATTGCCTCGTCATGCATAAAAATTAGGGATGCATGGAAAACTGAAACCCGAAATAAATTATTATTAAATTACTAAAAGAATAAATCTGTTACAAAAATATTTGGCCCCAGTAATGAACAGCCTAAAGCTAAATTGGCTGACATATTATACAATTAAATACTTTTCTCATAGAACTGGTGAATTCAAGTGTGTTTTAATATTCCAAGCGAAATGCATGAACAAATTGCATTCAGAACATAATTGAAAAGTGTTGAAATGTACAACAACATTCTTTGTAGGCCTATAACAAAATAGTGTATCAAAACAGCCTGTAATCACTGGAAAACACTCTTTCCTTTTCAAAATCACATACAAAAAGCGACAATTCTGTCATACGTGAACACAGCACACAGTGTGAAGAGCACAAAATTCAACCTCTGCATTTAAACTGTGCACCAGTTGAAGCAGGGGGCAGTACATTTCTCAGGGTACCTCAGAGATACTTAGCGAATCAAACTCACAACTTCCTGATTACACGACAAACGCCCTACCAGCTACCCTTCGAGTGGGTGTGCTCGAAGGGCCTTTTCTGTGCTTCATACTCTGCACGAGGATTCGAACGTTTTATATGATAAAGTAATCCCGACACTAAGAAAATATTTGCGGATGCTTTTCATGTCTCTTTCTTAGATATATTGAAATGCACCCACACAGCAGACATGCTGACTCTAATCCAGTCTGGCACATACATATTGATGGCACAGAATTTGCAAAGGTAATGCAGAAGTTCCCACCATTGCCAACAAAGAATATGACAAAACCCTCCTGCATGTGAAGAAGCTGGCAGAAAATTAAGTTCAGACTGATTAAAACTGAAATCTACTATGATGCAGGACAGTGGACTTGTCATTATAGGCATAAATCATGAGGTTACAAATCAGTTGTTATATGATGATGTTGTAGATGTTTTGCTGAAAAAAGGATCAGGAGAGTAAGGCTGTAGCAGGTTATGTGATGTTGAGGAGATGGTGTTGTAGTTTGTCATTCAAATTACGGCAATACCAAAAAACACCACCAGAGGTCTTTGTATGATCACATTTTTTGTCTTTTATTTAAATCCTTGAAATCTTTTGTGCCTTGTAATTTTTTGTGCATACTGGTTTCTTTAATGTCTTATTTTGTGCAGTGCCTTATATTGTATTTATAATTTATATTTAAATGTATATTAGAATTTTTTTAGAATATTTAAATCTAATACTTCATGTAAATTAAGTATGATTTATTTCATATATTCAGTGAATATTTTTGTAGTACTTAAATAAAATAATGTCTAAGACGAAGCTATTCAGTTTCTTCTGACTGACTATGTGCACTAGCAGTGGAATTTACTGTAATGCAAGGGGACGGCACCTAAAATCTTGCCTATGGCTCCAACTTTGTTAGGGCTGAGACTGGGTCCAGGCTTTGTCTCAAGTAATGGGAAGCCAGTCTTGAAACTTAGGGGTCCAAGTCATGATGTGAGTCCAATTAAAGCCTCAAGTTTCTGTTTTCAAAACATAGAGGTCATGTCTTTGTAACATCCTGCAATCTACATGTCCTCTTCATGAAGTTAAAGTGGCTGTGGGAACATTTACAATGTCCATGTTGCTGATGCCAGCCAGATGCTAGGAGTACATGAAACTCTCTACTGTGCCATTTATAAGCAGGAGTTGGCATGCAAGGCTTTGTTCAGCTGTTTGAGCTTGATTTATTGAATAGAAGCTCATAATACATCGCTAATTAGCAGTCTACACCATCTGTCTTATAATCATTCGGGACCAAACCACTTACTGCAAATAGCCTAATGACAACATAAGCCACTAAAAAAGCATTATGGGTTTTTTTATGGTGCTTGTTAGCTTGTTCATGCAACAGATCGGAGCGGCTTATAGCTGAGTTCTGTACACGGACTGTTAGCAATGTCTGCTAGCCTCTCCTGCTGTTAAACCCCGTTACACATTGCTCACTATATTTTGCAACCAGCAACGCAAATAGAAAAATAGAAAAAGAATAGAAACTGATTGTTTCCAATCGACCTGCACACAAACACTAAAATATGTGGGCCTGGTTTTTGTGCAAAATGAACAGTAGTTATGGTCTAAATTACATTGTTGTTGGTAATTTCCTCTTTTACAAAAACTTTTAGATGGCACCATGAAAATGGGCTATAAACAGGCATATCTAAAGTAGATAATGTTAGCAATTTAAGCTTTATACTGTTTTCCTTTTTATCCCTCATGCATGCAATTCTAGACTCACAGGCACTGAAAAGGATAATATACAATGGATGAGCAAAAGTTTTGGGACCATTACACCAACAGAGATTTAATAATATTGCATTAAAATACATATATTTTTAAATGGAGTTTATCCCTCCTTTGCAGCTATAACAGCTTCCCCTCTTATTAGAAGGCTTTCCACATGATTTTGAAGTTTCCCATTCATTCAGTAGAGCATTCATGAGGTCAGGCAGGGATGTTGGATGAGAATGCCTGGCTTGCAATGTCTCTTCCAGTTAATCCCAAAGTTGTATGAGGTGGATGTCAGGGCTCTGTGTGGGCCAGTCAAGTTCTTCCACACCAAACACATAGAACCATGTCTTTATGGACCTCATTTTGTGAACTGGGACACAGTCATGGTGGAATAGAACCATTAAAAAAACAGTGTCCAAAGGCTGAATGCCTGGCATTTTCCAAAATTTCTTGGGATGGTGAAGTGTTAAGACTGCAATTCACAGAAATTAAAGGGTCATCTAATTAATTAAGAGGTGAATTTCAATGTCTGTCCACATATATTACATAAACACACACACACACAAACACACACACACACATACATATTTATCTTAATGAATTGTACAAACTTATGCGGTAAAATTATTTAAAAAAATTAATGAATTTTGGCAAATGAATGCCAACAACCAATATTGCAGACTTTCAACATCTCTTTTATTTAATATCTGTTTTTACACATGTGCAGTAATGGACACAGTGATCAAAAATATAACCTAATATGCTGATGGAAAAAATGTTACAGCAAGAGTGTATGTACAATGTACCGTAAATTCAAGACTTTAAGCCGCTACTTGTTTCTTAAATTTCGAAGCCTTCCACTAATATTATGTTGCAGCTAATGCATGTTTTTTTTTCATGGCGACAAAAACATTTTGCCTCGTCACCAGACCCGGAGCCAGAGACAGATTTGCGGACGGACTTTTGGGGAGGCAGCCATTTTATAGGCTAATTTCGGGTTGATATATTTTATGCGCAGCTTGCCCTCATCTGTGACGAGTGTTTAGGCAGCTCAAACTCCTAGACCAATCCCGGACGGCTCGTATTCTCAGGGCGGGCACAGCCCCCTAAGGCCTGCCCATGAGGAAGATAAGTAAGATGAAGTATGCGATTAATTACTTTTCTTGGTAGGCTACAGTATGTATATGGGATATATTTTTACCGGTCATTAGGAGATGGAATGTTGTTCATGCACTGTTCAGTAAAAAAGCATAAGCAACATAATTTGTGTGTTACTGATACCTACGTATACTTAAAGATGGCCGTGTTACACACAGTGTTCGAAAAATAAAAACGTGCAATATATATTTGCTTATGTTACTCTAATTTGTAAAAGTTTTTAAAAACTCTGTGTAGACAAATGAGGCTTATAATCTGGTGCGGCTTGTACAAGTATAAAATGTATTTTCTTTCTAAATTTAAAGCATAAGGCTTTTAATCAGGTGCGCTCTGTAGTCCGGAATTCATGGTACATACAATCATGCTCATCAGAAGGGTTTTAATGTGTGGGTGTGCTGCCCTTGCCATCTTGTGTGTTTCACTCATACGTCACCCCGAATAGTTCTGGTGTTCTGATTAATTATGCAGCCATGTTGAAAATGCTACCATAGCCCAAATCAACAGCAGAGTCTATCGATTTATGCTACCCTTTAAAAATGCTCCCTTTAGGTTTATAATGTTCATGCAGTTAATATTCGGTTTAAAGTTGAGAAATATTCAAATAATATGCATACACATTTTATTTAAATGAGGAGTGCTGAAATGACACACTTAATTTAATACTTTGTAGAAAAGCCTTTGTGGGTGAATACAGCTTCTAGACACCAGTTGCCGCATTCACTCGTCTCAGGAGTGATTCTAGCCAATTTTTCCACACAAAGCGTCTTTAAATCTTAATGGTTCCTTGGTCCTCTTATATGAAATTTGATATTTAGTTTGATCTGAAGTTGGAGAACTCTCCTGATTATTCTTTGGACTCCTTGGACAGGGATCTTACGTGGAGCACCTGATTCTGGTCGGTTTATTGTGAACTGATGCTCTCTCCATTTCCAGATAATGGCCCGTACAGTGGCCACAGGAACATTCAGCATTCTTTTACCCATCATGATGTCTTTCTTCAAGTATTTCTTTTCTCTGTCATTTCACTTTATTATGACTCAAGTTGTACGCATAAATGTTCAACATTTGGCTTGATGGCTACATCTGGTGGAAATTGTGTGTCAGTAGCCCACTTAGAAATCCACTTACTGATAAAAATGCTGAAGTGCCAAATACTTAATTTCCCTGATGCAGATCTATTTCATTTAAATGAAAAGAGCCTAGATAGATCTTTACAGGTGCAAAGAGCCAGTTTAATCAGACATGTTCTAACACTGGGAAATGCTACTGTGAATCAGGGCACAAATTGTGCCATGCTTACCGCTTGTGATGATGGCTGAACAGAACTGATGTTTCCTAGCTTTCTGTAAACTGCAGAAAAAAAACATTTTAGAATATGAATCAACAGTGCAATATAGCACAGATAAAGCAATGAAATATGTGAATTGTTCTACCCCTGAACTGAGACCTGTTTCCCATTTCTGATCAAAACTAGCTTAACACAAACCATAAGACACAAATCAGGCAAAGTATCTATGTTTCGCCATTGTTGTGGTTTCCTGTGGAGAATTCAACCTCATCTGCACTTAGGACAGGCATGTTAGGGGCAGCTGGTTGTTGGTGTAGCGGGAAATTAGTGCTGGCATGATGCCTCTTCATTGCTTGCGGTAAGTTGAGGAGGACTGTGAAGCGCGTTGAGAAATCTTCCTCTAGGGACCTGGAGGAATAGGAGGCCATGCCAACTTTCTAATACCAAACAGATCGCCCAGATGAAGGCACAGGAAGAGTGTTGAGTCTCAGGCAAAATCTGAAAGCCGCAGCTCTCTAAAGTAATGCTTGTACAATTAGAGTAGGAGATGCTCCAAAAGATGGGGTACTTTAGAATCAGGAGAAAGAAACAGAAGCTTTAACAGAGTGGGACACAAACTCCAGGCCTAGAAGATCATAGAACCACTCTGATTAACATTCTTCTCAAGCCTGACGCACACCTGGTTCAGGTGTTGTACTGCTGAAATCAAATTTAAATGAACTTGAATAAAAACCAGCCACTAGCCAATACTCAACCAAAGGAAAATACAAAAACAAATTAGCAGTTGTCACATTGAATCTGGTGTCCAGCACCTTGGCCTGTATTATATCTTAGTGGTGAAAACTCATTACCCAGCACATACTGAGACCTGCACCTCTAGCCAAGGACAAACCCATTATCAGAAGCTGCTATGTTCTGAAACTGGACACTCCCAGCAGATGTGTGAATGAAGATCAATCTCTCACTAGGTTAGCCTGACCTTAACTTTCATCTGTTGAACTCATTGAAACAGCCATGCTAGTTCTTGTTTCCTTGTTTTCCTGTTTTGTCTAATCTATTCATGCAACCATCATGAAATAACATTTAATTAAAATATGTGCTGTGATCATGATTTAATGGCTAGGAGAAAGCTTCACTTTTTTTGCTGGGATAGCACTTCACCAAAATTAGCAAGTGTATGTATTTACGCACTGTGTAACACTGCCATTATCCGCACTAACTGGTGACTGTTAGTGTTAGGGTTAGGGTTAGGTTTAGGGACATTCCCCATCTCACAGCATTTCAATTTGCATTTTTTCTGCAAATGATAGAGCAAAGTTTTTGTAGAAAAATTGGACAAGTATAAGATATAACAATATAACATTTACATCTGCCACATATATGTACAGATATGTCTTAATTTTTGTCTAAAAAGGTTATAAAATTTATTTTTAAAAGATCAGTATATAATTGTTTAATCTGAAGCTTAAACATGTTGTATGTGTACAGTTGTGTTCATAAATTTACATACCTTGGCAGAAAAATGTTTCACTCATGGTTAGTATTTGGCTGAAGCCATTTGTTGTCAAACGAGTGTGTTTACTCTTTTCTAATCATAAGCACAACACAACCTACCCAAATGACCCTGACACAAAGTTTACATAACCCAGGTCTTAATACTGTGAATTGTCCACTTTAACATCCATGACAGTTTGAAATATTTGTGGTAGTTGTGGATGAGGCTCTTTATCTTCTTAGACATTAAAGCTGAAGCTTTTTCAGAAATAATGAGTGCAAATTTTCCTCCAGAATTTTTTGATAACTTTCCACATTCATCTTGACATTAATCTGGCGATTTTCCTCTGCCTTGTAGTTCACACACCTGGAAAACATCAACGATCCACCATTTTTCATGGTAGGAATGGTGTACCTTTCATCATAGTCCTTGTGGATCCTCTCCATAGGATCTGTGGGAGAGGAGTCAACCAATTGAACTTTGTGTGGCCAAAAAGGATGCCTGACTATTACACCAACAGAGACTTAACAGGGTTTAGATACATGAAAAACCCCAAAATATACACAACAAAGGGATATTCTTTTATATTCTTTTTAAGGTCAAATTTCTCTACCAAGCTCCTCAGACTCAAAGCATTCTTGCTCTTCATCAGCTGAAGAAAAATGAAGAAGCTGAAGAATTATCTTTATGGAAAACATAGTAGCTTGGTAGAGCTTTTAACCACACTATATGTGAAAACACCCTTAGGCTATTCATGAGTGGAAATTTTTATTTCAAATTGTTTTATTGTGGTTTTTTGAATGCTAATAAAATATTTCCATAGTTTTGTAACAGATGTATTCTTCTAATATTTTAATAATAAATATTACATTACGTTTCAGTTTTCGTTTCAGTCCAAACAAATCCTTTTGGTGCATCCCTAATTTAATACATACACTAACCCCCGCTTCTCACAGGTGTTATGTTCCAAGAGCACTCGCCCCTGGTAAAAAATTGCGTTGTTGTGTCGTGGTAAAACAAATGCCTAAAAATACCAATTTTTATAGCGTAAACCATGAATGGACAAATTGCGGCCCGTGGGCCACATCTGACCCGTTGGTCTTTTTAATCACAGAAGATTGGTGTTTCATTCATGTCTCGGGCCGTGACGTCGCAGGGGCATGCGAGACTGAGGAGTATGAAGTTACTCAAATTAGGTACTCATTTGCGCTGTGAATTCCACATGTGCCAATGTGTACGGGCGTACAGCAATGGGAAGTTTGGCGCTTTTCAAATAGCCAGCTCTTGTGGCATGGGCTCCCAAAGAATATTTGGTTCTTTCAGCTCCCAAATGGCTCTATAAGGCTCTTAGCCTCATATTTTAGTCTAATTTGGCAAATATGAATGCTTTGTGTTTTGATATACCCTTAGATTGTTTTACAGTTTTCTTTTAGATTTGTTTACAGTTGACTTATATGAATGACACAATCCAGGTCTCACATTGAGTGTTGTTTCCTGCCAGGTTGTTTTTTAACAAATTTGAATCTAAATCAAAAAAAATAATTTTATAGGATTTATTTTTCTCTTTGAGCTACACCACAATGAATACATTTACATAAATATTTACTGAATATTCTGATACTTCTGATTATCAGTAGCAGCTTATAAAAATATAAAATTTACTGCTTTTTACAATTGGAGAAATTTAATATTGAATTCAAGTTATTGGTTCGGCCCTCCAACCGAGTTCAGATATTGCATGTGGCTCCCTGTAGAAATGTATTGCCTGGCCCTTGTGTAAACCCTATATATGCCTTCAAATATGCTCCCAAACATTTCTTATTTTGTTTAATACATTACCCTTAAAAAAGGTAAAAATAAACCTGTATCTGTACTAAACATATACACTGAACCCTTGCAGTGCTAGAAGGAAAATACTGATATAAACCCTGTATAGACAGTACTGTAATTAATGCACGGGTGTTTTCTTTGCTATGCTCTCTCATTTTCCTTGGTATGAGCAGTGTAAATACAGTAATAATTGAATGCCATTTTTAGTAATATAGATATTGTTAAATGTATGTAAAGACAAAAAATGTTTTTAATTTACTGTTCGTTGAGCAGCGCATCTTTTTCAGATGTTACATTAGCCTTAATGTAGTGACCCACCGGTTCAAGCAGAATATGCACAGCGTCTGAACTCAACAGCCTCTTTTAAATAAAAATACATGGCTTTAAGAAGAACAAAATGATAAACAGGAGAAACACTGGAGATGCTCCACAGAAGAAATTATGGACTGCAGCTGCCACCAGTGCATCAAACAGCAGCAGCCAATCAGCAGTAAGGAGAAATAAATAACGTTCTTGGTACTATCAAACCTCCTGTGTCGGTCGTGGGGTTTTTTGTCTGTTTTTTCTGTCTGACTGATTTTTTCTGAAAACTTCTAGTTTGAAGTGATTTTGGTTAATCGGCTGGTCACGTGTTGTGGCTGCACCTGTTCCTCGTTTGTTTAAGTATATAAGTCTGATTCGGTGTGCAGCCCAACATGTGACCATCGCCTCATCCTCCTGTGTTCCAGTTATCTGTGTGAGTTGCTTTCAGTTCTGTTTTGGGTCCTCCTTTGAGTTTCCGTGTCTTGTTTGCTGTTAAATAAAAACCCTGAAATGGAGCACCTGATTGGACCTGCTTCCCTTTCCCTAACCTGAGGTAGCTTACGGGCTAAGGCTCGCGCCGCAGCCCGTAACACCTCCCTCCTCTGAGCACAGCATTATCCCAAGACTTTGTGTTCTCTGGAAAGTACAAAAACATTTATACAGTTAAAATTTATATGGAAATGTATCTGAATTTATTTTAATATGTATGTTACAAAATTTGTTTATTATATTTTTCTTAACAATTTCATACTAAAATGTATAGAGAATTATGTTCTGCCATGAGAAAAGCCAAAAAAATATATTGCTGTAGACCGATCTCTTGTCAAGGTCTTGTCTTGGTCTCGACTCTATTTGGTCTCGGACTTAACGGTCTTGAAGGGATGGGGGGAAAAGAGACAAAACCGCGCACATACATCATTCAAATGCAACCAGTCAGATGCATCTGTTTGAAAAACAAGGGACACTGTATATAGTTTTTGCAAAGGACACTGACAGCACTTCAGTCCACACACATCACATCATAGAAAAGAAGTCGACAAAGAAATTGTCCGAAAATGTCTGCGAATTCGTCATTTATAAACTTTGGCTTTACATAGCACAAAGAGAATATATGCAAAACATCACAGAAAAAACAAATTCTGCTGTATGCCGATTTTGCTGAACCACCTTGGCGGAGACTGCCGCGACAACATCTACATTCACCAGACATCTGGAGAGAAAGCACCATGAAAGGTAACATAAGGTAACATAGATCATTGACTAGCTCTGCATTTTTTTTGTCGAACTAAGGGGGAAAACTACCAAATCTGAGAGGACCAAATATTTGAAATAAGTCACTAGTGTAAAATGTATGCATTGTTTGTTCATCGGAGGTATTTTGGGTGTTTTTGCTAGCAGCTAGCTCAGTAATATTTGTTAAGTCACTAACTTTAGATCAGTGAACTGTTCATTTGAGAGATTCGGTAGAAGAAAATGTATTAATGTGTATCAGAGAGCCGGTGCTGTGTGGCTAGTTGAGCCATTAAGCTTTGGGGTTTAGCCTGAGATTCTGTTTGACACAATGGCACCTCGGGGTTTGCTGTGGAAAGCCATTCACTGAAGTCGAGCAAGACACACAGAAACACATGCACACACAAACACAAATATTTGTAAGTGTGTACTCATTTGTACAGAGAATGTCAAATGTTCCTATGTGTTATGGACAAATAGTGATTTATCTTGCCTGCTCCTCTGTTTAAATAATAACATTCCCTTTCCCTGAAGACTTAATGGGAGTTTTTATTGTGCTGGTCTACATTTGCATTTATATTAGGTTAAATACAACATAGATTACAGTGTGGAGTGACAATGTCAATCTTCATCAGTGACAAACCCTAGTTAGCACACTTAAACCAAATAAGCATTAGCTCAGCTAAAAACAGCAGGACAACAATGTTGCCCTCATTTCAAACCACATAAACAGAACTATTTTACTGGATAGTCAGAGATTAGAATGTGTCTATTGTGTGTGTACAAATGTAGATGTGTGTTTTTTTCTTATAATACACGGGCATTTTTGGTTTTTGAATTGTCCCTCTGTTTTGTGCATTTCAGTACTCAGTGTTTAATGGTACGTTAGCACAGTTTTACAACACAGGAATCCTCCCAAACCCTTTGCTAGGAGTGCTTATTGTAACAGCCCACCTATCCATTTTAAAAGAGTGAATTTAGTGTAGTGTAGATATGATTCTTATTAGGGATTTTATAAAAAACTAATAAAGGTAGTTGTGTTATAAATAATATTACAAATTAAGCTACAAACACACAACTCACTCACTCACACTCACACACTCACAAAGACGTGGCGTGGAAATAAATAAATAGATAAATATATAAATCACAATGATCATAAAGAAATTAAACGTTAAAAAAAGAGAGTTATGTTGAGATGAAAACTCTTGTTCATTACATTTTACTTCATAATTGCAACCGCATGTGTT
>JBBKCR010002275.1:0-13177 GCA_037577295.1 Ladigesia roloffi | reverse complement strand
GTGTGTGTGTGTGTGTGTGTGTGTGTGTGTGTGTGTGTGTGTGTGTGTGTGTGTGTGTGTGTGTGTGTGCATGTGTGCATGTTTTTATTTTGCAGAGGTGCCATCGGCTCCCTCCATCGAGCGAGTAACACCCTACCCCAGTACAGTGCAGGTGGAGTTTGATGAGCCAGACTCCAGCGGAGGAGTTCCCATCATAAAGTACAAGGCAGAATGGAGAATGGAGGGCCAGGACTGGATTAGCAAGGAGTATGACATAGAGGATGGTGAGGGTCGCCCTCCTCCCCAGCATACATTTACACATGCAAACACACACACAAACATATACACAAATGCATGCACACCCACATGTGGAAAGGGATATACTATGTGTGCACATATTTAAATGTATGTAATAGAATAGTATTTTAAACGTATATTGATTACTGGTATGTGCATTGCTTACCTGGCAAGAGACAGCACCAGGATGAAGAAATCATGGCGGCAGAGGCAGTGTGATGCTTTGAGAAATGTTCTGCTAGGAAACCTTGGATCTTGGCTTTCGTTCGGACATGTTCTTTGATATATACCACCTAAATAATAATTGTTACAAACGAAGAACATTGTCACTAATTATCCCCTTCTCTAGGCACAAATGGGAGGCACACGCAGTCAATGTGCTCCATATATTTTTAAACAATACACTACAACAAAATATACCTGAGAGCCAGGCTATAATTTAACAAAGAAGACAAGGAGAAACTGAAGCAGGGATGAGGTTTGGCCGACCCCGGACAACCAAAACACAAATCTATAAATACATACACACAAAGCCCAAGTACCAATATTCAGAATAAGAAAAAGTCCTAATAACACCCAGCTGTGAATAATACCTTTTCAAACCCCATCACCCACTTCATTCCTCACTACAAACTAGTTACAGATACCAGGTCTGACTGTACTCCCCCCTCACTGTGGTTGGTGGCGGAGCCCCCTATCAGGATCTCCTCACTGTCCTCGGGAGCGAAGGCCCACACTGAGAGCCCCACTGTGTCTTCCTGCACTAAGCTCCTAACAAGGAAACCCCTTTTTGAGCACTAGGCCTCCTCTGGGGAGCCATCAGCTGGGAACCCACTATTATCATTGGGGGCAGAGCCCGTTACTGGGAGACCCTCTCTGTTCTCAGAGGCGGAACCTTTTACCTGGAGTCCCTGGAGTCCCTCTCTGTCCTCAAAACCTCAGAGAGCCCCTCGCTGTTCTTGGGTAGGAGTCTTCCCCGCTGCCTACATCGGATACTTCCAAGTCCCCAATACCATCCCCACTGGCCACTTATGCACAATTTAGCTCGCCCTGAACCTCTTAGCCACTGTTACATTTTTCTCTTTTTGAAATTTGCCCCTTTAAAGGTTTATCCGCATCTAATTTCCCATCTACAGTTAACTTTGTGTCTATTAGCTGCCAAATTGTTTAACTCCCATTGAGTTACTAACTGTTAATTTTGTTCCGAATGATTTATTAACAATAGTGTAATTAGGTTTCAAAATTTGTTTATAACCAGGGAGCCCTCTTGGTTAATGTTGGGTTCCATCACCAGAAGTCTTTAGGAAAAGAGTATAGCCTGAGTTGGGTTTATGGGGGATTATGGGTTGGGTCACTCCTAGGTGTTTGCTCCAAGCTCTGCCCCTTTGGCATCTGAGAGTACAGTTTTTGTTGCCATGCTCTTTATCATTTTGTTTTACTACTTTAGCTTCCACCACCACGGGGAGCCCTAGTGCAATGAAAGGTGATATATGATTCATTAGCTGGAATGTTAAAGGACTTAATGGACCTGTAAAGAGAGCAAGAATATTTAATCATCTTAAGTACCTAAAATCAGACATTATATTTTTGCAAGAAACGCACCTGCTGGTTAAAGACCAGATAAGACTGGGTGGGCCAAGTTTTCCATTCTAATTTGAGCTCTAAAATGTGTGGAACTGCAATTCTGATGCATTAAAACATCGAGGTTAGTGCTATCTGCTGGATCGCTTTGTTATCGTCTCAGGGCTTCTATTTCATTACCCAGTGGTTTTGGGTAATGTATATGCCCCTAATTGGGACGATGCCAAATTCATGGAGAAAATTATTTCAATAATACTAATTCACTAATTTCTCAGCAGTTAATTTTCAGTGGTGACTTGAATTGTGTAATAAATCCTGTTTTGGACCGTTCTAATCCCAAATCTACAATTCAATCAAAAATGGCTGAATCACATTCAACTTTTATGAACCAAGTAGGTGGTGTGGACCCTTGGTGAGCCCGGTTTCCAAAAAACCAAGCCTTTTCTTTTCTTTTTTCTTCAGTTCATCACTCTTGCAGTAGAATAGATTACTTCTTTATTGATAGGGGATATTATCAATAACTGAATATTTATCTATAATCTGTATATAATATAAAATTAGTTATTCGGGGAGAGTAAAAAGGCAAGGAGATTAAAACAGGATCAGCTCATATCAGCAATAGCTCATCATAATGGAACATTTTTTTTAATGATCTTCAAATTCCTTCTATGAGTACAACCCATACGACCAGGACCGAACTCCCATTACAACAGTGAGAAATTATTGCCGCAATAACATCAATGCAAAGCAGTAAGACGCCTGGCCCTGACGGCTACCCGATTACATTTTTTAAAATATTCTCTAATCAGTTATCTAGTATTCTTCTTGATATATTTAATGGCTCTTTTTCTCATGGGTCATTGCCAAAAACACTAACCGAGGCTTCTATTATTCTGCTGCTAAAACTTGGTAAAATACAGACCAATCTCTCATTTGAACTGTGATGTGAAGATACTAGCAAAGGCTCTGACCCTCCATCTTGGAGTTGTAATGCAAGAAGTGATCTCAATTGACTAGACGGTTTTCATCTTGGGCAGATATTCATTCACAAATATTTACTGTCATTTAATTATAATTTATTCTGCTGCAACCAATGATGTGCCAGAGGTAGTTGTCTCGCTTGACACGGAGAAGACCTTTGACAGGGTAGAGTAGGAATATTTGTTTAAATGTCTAAATAAATTTGGTTTTGCCCCCAATTTAATTTCATTGATCAAGCTTCTATATAACTCTCCCCAAGCCTCTATAATTAACAAAAAAAATGCCTCACAAGAGGGACTCTATTGCATGAGCTATTAGCTTTAGCTGTGGGAACCCTTGTCCATTGCACTTAAATCACTGCCATCTGTAAGTGGAATTTACAGAAATGGACAGGAAAATAGACTTTCCTTAGATGCAGACAACCTGTTATTATATATATCAAACCCTGTTTTAAGTATACCCCAAAAAATCCACCTACTCAAGAACTTTGGCACATTCTCTGGGTACAAGCTTAACTTTGGGAAAAGTTACTGTTATCCAGAGAATGACTTAGTCCTTCAATTACAGGAAAACACTCTTACATTTCGAATGGTCAAAAGGGGTTTAAGGCATTAACATCATTAGAGTCATGCAAAGTCTTTTCCAGGCAAACTTTTCTCCTCTCTGCGAAAAATCTAAACAGATTTGCAGAAATGGAAACTGGTTCACCTTTCACTTGCATGAAAGGTTAACTGCACAAAACTGAATGTGCTTCCCAAATTCCTGTATTTATTTGCGACTCTCTCGGCATGGACAAGGATATTACTTCACTGGAAATCAGCAAACCCCCCCCCAATGTGTCCTCATGGCTAACCTTACTTTGAACATTCTTGGCATTCTCTCGCTGAGCTTCAAGAGGTAGTCACCTGAAATAGATTTCCAACAGTCTAGAGGGAGTTCGCAGCGATGGGTGGTTATTTTGAAAAAAAATAGAATATGAAACATGTTTTTAGTTATTTCACCTTTTTTGTTGATTACATAACTCCACATGTGTTCATTCATAGTTTTGATGCCTTCAATGAGAATCTACCAATGTAAATGGTCATGAAAATAAAGAAAACACATTGAATGAAAAGGTGTGTCCAAACTTTTGGCCTGTACTGTAATTTAGTTGATGGGTATATTTCTACAAAGAGCATGGGTTTTAGGTATGGATGTTATTTCCTAAAAAAGAGTCATACCATTTGGGTGGGGTTTGGGTGTTTTGCCAGTGACAAAATGGAAATATCTGTCCAAATGATTGTACACTGTACTGTTTATTCATTTGTTTCATTGATATTTCCAAATAAAACAAATTAAACACAAAAAATCCTTTTCCTGCCCCATTGTAGTGGCTAAAGTCCCTCCTATGGCAGCTAAAGGGCTCTCTATATGGCTGAACTGCAAGGCTAACAGCCTCTGTGACTAGGAGTAAGGACTAAGGCTAAGTCTCTTGGCTTCTCGGCTACCGCTAAAGATACTGTTGGCAGCAATGGTTCTAATAATGAGCAGCATGACTCCTCTGAGGGGCTTAATACATCTACCTGCTCCTTCTGAGCAAAATCTAAGGCTGTTGTTGGTAGTACAGGTTCTATTAAAGGGCTTGCTGGTACTTCCAAAGGCCCCAAAATTTCCACGGGCTCTGAGCTGCGTGGGAGCAGGCACAGGCTGTCATAGCTTGTTCTCAGAACTCATAAACTCGATCGCTGCGCTGGCGAGCATGGTCTCCGCAGCAGTGGCGAGCATGGTTTCCATGGCGCTGGCTAATGTGGTCTCTGCTGCACTGGCAAGCAAGGTCTTGTGCTACAAGCTGAGCAGGCCGTGTAGTTACAGTGGGTAGTGCTTCTCGACACTTAAAAGGCTGGTTTATTGCTTCCAACCCCGGATCACTCTGAGTCCTAATGTTTGAGGCTTGCTGTCCCAACCAAGAGCTTGCCTTATGAGGCGAGCCAGGCTGGAGGAAGCCACAGGTTTCAAGGGAAGCTGGTGATCACATGGCCTATGTGAGCGATGCAGACCCCCAAATCTCTTACGCCCACCGGCAAGCCAAAGCAGGAGCTCATCCGCGCTCAAGTCGAGGACAAGGGTCCTTGGATCGGGGATCTGTCAAACCATCCCACCAGAAGCCCAAATCCGCATCCACGTCCTCCAACTGCAAACACACAACAGTTCTGCAGTAGTAAACAGCTCTTCCTCACCTGTACACCAAGGACGAGTTCCTTTGGGGACAGCTCTCTCTCCGCTGGCCCCTAAACCCCCTTGAGCAGCCTATAAGGTTCCAGGGGTTCATCTGTCCAGTTTGAGTGCCCGTTTGGAAGGTCTGTCAATCTGTCATGTTATCCCCGTCTCCAGGCACAAATGGCAGGCACACACACCAAGCATAGTCGATATGCTTCACAATATATTTTTAAACAATACACCAAAACAAAACTGGCATGGGAGCCAGACTTAAGACTATAATTTAACAAAGTAGACAGAAAAAACAAAAGCAATGATGAGGGTTGACCGACCCCAGACAACTGAAACACAAAACAGAAACTTATATATAAAGGTGACCTTTATTGGCCACTGACATACATCCTGTCATAACAACTGTATTGCTTAAAGGCAGAGTCCACCTGCAGGATAATGTGTCTCTGCACATCGTGTTTTGTGTGTGCCTGTGTGTGTGTGTACGTGTGTTGTTTGTGTTTGATTGTGCAACTATGCTTTATGTTATATATTAGATTGAACCACATAGCTATGTACACATCTGCTTGCGATTTCGGTAGACCAATCAACAAGTGGTAGCAATTTTATTGCCCTTCCAGAATACTCACTTTAGAATATAATCATTTGTGTTAATTGATTTAATGCTTATACTGATTATTTCTGCTATAACCTCCTATTGAAGTGTTTGGTCTGACCTCTAATACAGACGAAAAAGATAATGGCCCTAATATTGCATTGTCATCGTGACCTACCACAAACTGCCCAAAACACTTTTTGTTTTTTGGGGTACTGAAAATAGAGTGTAAGGTTAAGGGGAGGGAATAATAACTATTGAATCACAGCCTCTGAAGAATGGAAATCCAATTACGGCATTTTCTCATCTGTTGTTTTGTGTTACTCAGTAAATCTGTCTCCTAATGAGCAAATCATACCACAACAAATCTTATGAAGATTTTTTGTATTGTTCAATGGTATCTACATTATTGAACCTGTAATCAACTCAAAGAACACATCAGTGGGTCCATTCCTCACTCTGGTAAACTCATACTGTTGCAGCAATTCAAATTTTGATGCCAAGTACCAATTTGACACCGTTAAAATATGGTAAATAAATATATAGTAAAGACTAACAAAGAATGCAGTAACCAAATTTATTGAAATTGTATTGTCTTAAAAGATTTATGAGTGATTTATGATTTTACACTGACCCAGACCAAAATAGTTTAGAATGTGCATCAGTCTTTTGTTGTAGGGATCAATTGGATCAAATCTGTGCTTCATTTCTGTATATTTTATGTAGTGATATAAAATAAAAAGCATTGATTTAGTTTTAAAAGTGTCAGGCCATTCAAGAAAGGCCTTTCTAATAACTATATAACGTACATATTGGTTTCTATATAACATACATATTAGTTACTAGTAATGGAGTAATTCAAATAAATTACTGGCTAATATTATTTATGATTAATAACGGAATAATAATCCTGTATGAAGGTCCATATTGTAGACCCTTTTTAAAGTAACTTATCATTTATTTTTCATTCATTTTATAATTACAATCAAGATAAAAAGTATGTTTAGTAAGTGTCAGTGTCAGCCCTTTTAACAGATTTGCTCTTCCACAGGCCTCAACCTTATCACTATTGTTGGGCTAAAACCAGAGACCAAGTACGAGATCAAGATATCTGCCCTTAATGGCAAGGGTGAGGGAGACAGCTGTCCTCCAGAGACTTTTAAAACACAGCCTGTCAGTAAGTACCATTCTGTGTTTTCTCACTGTCTCTCTTCTTTCTCTCTATCTCTATTTCTCTCTCTTTCTCTCACTCTCTACCCCCGTATATCTTTCTATGTTTTTCTACAAATCTGTGGTGTTCCCCCACCCCACACCTTCAGCAGCAGGCATCTCAATGCATCCCAGCACTACAGGATCTCTGGCAGATACAATCCTTTGCCTTTGTGTGTGTGTGTTTGTGTGTGTGCATACGTAAGAGGGTTTGTGTAAGTGTGTATATGTTGGAGTTAGCTAATATCTGATTCTAGCTTCACACCTTACCAGAGCTTCCTTCTGTCCTTGGAGTGTGTAGCTTCTATCCCACTGGGTTCCTGCTGGTGCCAGCATATCTGTAAACACAATACATATCTGTCGTCATTCAGAGCTGTGCGTGTTGTCCTTTCAAGTTCTGTTTATGATTATTGGCCGCGCTTCATTCAGATTTTGATATTTCTTATAGTTTTTGCTGTGATGGACCTGTTTATTTATAACAAAAGATTTATTGCAGCTGTGCAAAAAAGTGGTTATTGGATTATGTAGACATTCTATAGCATTCATATAAAATCAAGAGCAACGCATATTCTGCTTACCCATTAGGAAGCAGTATAGCATTTTGTGGAAATCTGATACACTTGCATGCTGAACTAAAGTTATGCGTAGTCTCTGCCTTGCTTATTTTTTCCAGAATTTTCTGTTAAAGCATCTCTCCTCAAGAATTGTGGACCATATAGTAATATCAGGGGTTTGGCAGTCTTTTTTATAGCAATTATATTTACCAAATGTAATAATAAAGGCTGTTTTCTCAGTGGGCTCTGCTTAGAAACAGATTAGAAAAGTTAGTGTGGAAAGAACACAGGAGAAGCAGGATGTCTTTGTCAGTAAACTTTCTTCTTAAACTAGTAAGAATCAAGGGACTTACAGAATTAAATAAAATTGCACAAAAGTGCATTTCTGTTTTGTTGTTTTTCTAAAATAATTTCTCCACTAACACAATTAACTTTATCCATCTCTGAGGTGCTGTGAAAAAAATAAGAAAAGCAACATGTTTCTTAGAACATTTTAAATCTTGCTAACAAGAGGAAAGTCTTTGAAAATACAAATGGGCAAGTCGTTTATAAAAAAAGTCATTTCATTTGCCAAATGATCACACAGACAAATGATGACTTCAGATGTGTAGTTTTTCACAGTTAAGTCAGTCATTAGTCAGTGGCAGGTTGAGAGTGCTTTCGAATTCTGTTGTATTTCATGCTTCATTTTTTGTTAGTCCACCCTGTGCTTCATTAGCAGCCTCCCTTTACTCCCCATGTACCTTTCTCAATTTTCTCTGTGCCATTTTGGGTTGCTCTATGGTTTGCTCAATTATAGGACTGACAGATTTAATATAAATCAACTGACTTATCTATCATCATCTTTTTGGTTATAATATTTACAAAAATAGTGTGTAGTTTTAAAATATATTGATGTGGTTCTCATATGAAAGGTCACACTATTAAGATTATGTGTACTTATTCTTGGAAGGATACCCATTGAAGTGAGATTTCACTGGTGAACCTTAAAAAATTAATTAAATTTAAATACATTTTTGGTGATGTCCCCGTTTTACTCGTTTAAATCTGTTCCCTCAGACATTACCACATGTCCAGAGTCAGGCAGGCATTGGCACACTGTAAAATTACACTTTTCTTTGTGCTGCTGCATTTCTATTTCTATATAAATATGTAAAGGAACTTACTGTGATTTTGAAGAGCACAGGCTCATACTGTTTGTCTAATTAACAAACAGTAATTATTTGACTTTTATAGCAATACAATCTACCTGTTTTTTCTTGATTTAGAATTTAACTAGTAAAGAACACCAGGTATGAGTCAACCCAAAATTGGCCAGTTGAAATAATCTGTTTCTTGTTTGTTTTGATTCTCATATGTTTTCTGTTTCTGTTTTTGCATTTCTTATATTTCTTATGTTTTTCATGTTTTCATCGTGTTTTTGTTCCACTGGACGATTCAGGCTATACCTTCACAAGTAAGTGCTTAATTGTGCCTCTCTCTCTCTCTCGCTCTAGCTAGGACATTCTTTTATCTCTTTTTTGCCATTTGTTTCCATTTCTACCAATAACTCTGCACATTTCTGACCCATATACCATCAAGGTATTCACAAATGTAGTGAAGCTTAGATGAAAAATCCTCATGCAGACCCATACAGCTGCCTGAAATTCAATATGAAATATCCTGTTTTCCTACTTAATTAAGTAGCTGTTTGCTCATTTTCTTGAAGCACGAACAAGAAAGCTCTGAGTGGAGCATTTGCATTACTGACTTTTGAAGAGCTCATGAAATATCTTGTCTCTCATATATTTTTCCAGAAAAATATATGAGAATACATGTAGTATACAAATTGCATGTTTATACTGCCGTTGTTTCTTATTCCAATGGCCACATGCTTCCTCTGAAGAAGACAGTTAATCTGGGTCTTTTGAAGTATATTAGATTCAGGTTGAAATTAAACTCTGCTAGAAGGTATATGAAGAGGATTGGTGACCACTGCCTAACTCTGGTTAGTGAATATATTCCCTCATACATCATGTCTCTGTTAAAACCCAATTTGCCAGCATACTGTAGAATCATAGCTTTGCTAAACACTAATAATGCAAAAATGTGATCTGCAGTACATATTTGCGGGTCCAAATGTGATTAATCTTAATTTTACACGGTTAATCTTTTAGCATTTACCCAGGGTTGCACTTTTAATTGATAGGCTTGTTCTGATTTAGCCTTGTCAGTGACAATATGTTTTTGAATGAGGGGGCTTTCACATGGTTGTTATTCTGGAATATATTTGACTACAGCAAACCATGCATAAGTTTAGAAACTGCTGGGTTTCTGTTTTTATGGATACATGATAGCATTCCAGATTAGATTAGCAACATGCTCATGGAATAAAGTTTTCCATCAACTGATGGCACAAAAGGCCAATTGTGAGAGGTAGTATGGGCCTGAGACATCAGATTTTTCTTTGCCTTAATCCATGCATGCTATTATTCTGCTTGGATAGAAGAGGTAATCTGGTTGGAAAAACACATAGTGGGGACTTCTGTGTTTCCCTCAACACCAACACTGGTTTGTGAACACTGTGTTGGTGTCTGGTTACTGCTCATCACTCCTGGAGTGTGTGACTGTTAGATGCAGACCATTTCACTCAGTTTGCTCATAGTTGAAGTGTACATCTCGGCTCTAACACTAACAGTACTGCCCAAACTTTATGGGGCCATCAGCTCCAAAACTCACAACCAGACAGACTGTTTATTGTCACAGGTATGTACCATGCTGAGCCCCTCCCTCACCCTGTCTACATGGCAGTCATGCTGATTCTAGCCTACAGACTCACCAGATGTGCCAAGCCTTATGTAAATCTGCCCTGAGAACAGCATGGGCCAATGTGTTGTGGGTCATCAGAGCAGCAAAGTGCACACAGCACACTGGAGACATGGCATGTGGGAGTGCACCCAGACCATCACTAACTATAAGACCTCCCCACCTGCCTGTGTTGGTAAGACCTAAATTCTGGATGTGATGAATGATATTAAAATTTTTTGAGTCACAGAAAAACATGGTAGCAAGGAAGACCACCCTTCCCCTGACCAGGTTCTCTGTATGACCATGAGAGTCAACCCACAAAAGGCCACAGGACCAAACAACATTCATGTGCTCAGTGGATGTACATACCAGCTACATACCAGATATATTTAATATCTCTTTGAGCACCACAGTCATTCTAATGGGCTACAAAGTCACCAACATCATCCTCTTGCCAAAGAGGTGTTATACCTAAATAACTACCATCCCGTCACCCTCACACTCAGTCATCAAATGCAAAACACATTCTGGGAGATCTTAGTCAGAATATGGAGCAGCCAAGAAGGTCCAGTAGCATCTCTACTTCCTGAAGAAAGTTCTAATGTAGGACTATAGGGAGAATTGTATGGAAATTGTGTTGCATTAGATCGCAAGACTGCTGAGAAGATTATCAGCACCTCTCCCCTCTATAGCATTGATACCACATGTTGCATCTGCAAATTCACGAGCATTCCACACCCCTTCACACCCCTCTCTGATAAGTCACACTGGAATATATTGCGTGGTCCGCTAAATTATTGTACTGTTGCTCTTGTTTTTCCTGCATTCTCTGTTTATTCCTGTCCTGCCCACACTTGTGTTGTCTTGTGGTGTTCTGTTTTTGTGCTTTGTGTTGTACTACGGTCCTAGAGAAATGTTGTTTCATTTCACATGTATATGGTAGAAATTACAAGATACACCTACTTAATACTTTGTGGTAGTTATATAACCATAACTAACATCCGACACATTTTTGCTGCTTGTATTTATATTTGCTGCTTGTATTTCAATTGTTTTGCACATTCCTTGTGATAGACTTGGAAATGAACAAGGACTGTGCTACAGTCCATGCATTAGCAGTGGCTTATTTGCTTCTTCCCGGCTGAGTGAATTAGAAATAAGAAGAGGAAGTATGGCCTGTTGGTCATTTAGAATCTGTCTGTGCTCACTTGCTCAGTAGAATAGCTTCAGGTAGCTGCCATGATTCTAAGATTGTTACCTATAATTCCCATTGTATCTACAGATCCCTTGTCACCACTGATGCAGAAACACAGGCATTAGCAAACGAGCACACTTATATTTTACACTCCCTATACTGCTAGCAACGTCTGAGTAGTGAGTTTCTTCTTCTTGACGCCAGAAATTCTCCTCACAGTCTCTGTCAGTTCCTTATTATTACGTTTATTTCCTAGCAGGAAATGAAAGGATTTTTTACTTCTTATCATGTTATTCCCTCCCAAACAAAGTGCTTTCCATGGTCCTTAGGTTCACCTTAGTGTAAGCCATCTTTCTGATAAGAGTCAAAGAGGACCGACCAAGAGGCAGCAGAGATGCTAATGTCATTGGCAGTAATAGTTTTCTTGGCAATTATCCTACATTCCTATTTTGAGCCCATCTAAAAAGGAAGAGTCAGATAAATATATCTGCAGTTGTAGTTATCATGTTATGGTGGTGTGTAGTCATAGGGTAGATTATAATAAAATATCAGAAATATCAAAACATTTGAATGGTCAAATTGAATGAGTCTTCCAGATTTCTTAGGTCAGATTTTATCTTCTCTTTTAGTTGGTTTCAACAAATTGACCCAGGAACATCAATAACTCTCAGCCAAACAGAAGACCTATAAAAGCCCTGGACATTTGTTTTCAATGCTGATCAGAGAGTGGAAATAATCAAATAGTGTAAAAAAGGTTTTTAAAATGAAAGTTTTGTTAAAATTGTCATTAGTTTTTAACCTTACCTTATCAGATGGAATAATAGAAGTGACTCACCTCTCCTGAAGCTGGTCTGTGTAGCGCGATGGGTTTGCTCAAGCGCGGAGAGAAGCGAGAGAGCAGGTGAATCGCGCAGTTTAATCTGTGAACGCTCTAAACAAAGAGTTAAGTTCCCACCAGGAACTGACATTCACAAACATGCAAATCCAAGGAAGAGTTACTCACGCGTGAGGAGATCTCCAGATCTGGAAACTGAACTCAATGGCAGAGCAGTGAGGATGTTCCAACTTCCTGTTTATATAGTGTGACACGCTCATTACTCTATGACCTTGACGTGTCATGTGGTCTGCATGTGACAGAGAGAATGCTCAGAAAAGAGGATAAGTCAGAGACTGTGAACACCCCCAAATAATTTCAAACCATTTTGTCATCACAAACCATATAGTGTGAATTCTACACAAGGTAGCTGGTAGCACATATAGGGAACGCCACATCTGTTGGAAAGCCGTGCCAACTTATACGGGCCTGCCCAGAAGAGTCTCTGAGTGGAGTAAACAGCTTTTCTCCATCTGTCACCTGGCCTGCACCAGCTGCTGTACTGTGGACAGTTCAACCCACGGACAGCATCACTTTACACCTGGGACTAAGGATGCGAGAACTCACTGTGGATGGATGCCAAAACTCTTTTACTGCTGCAACCAGGATGGCATAATGTGCAGGGGAGCATTCATGAATTTCCTGGTCTGCTTTGTTTCGGTAACAACAAAAGTAATTTGCACCACTGTGTAGCCCTGTGGGGAAATAAAGTCATACTCTAAGTTGATATGTTTACCTACAGAGTAAATAAATTTTTTTTAAGTCTATAAATAGCTGTGATGGACTGGCGACTTGTCCACAGTCTTTGATGGATTGGTGATTTGTGTGACGGCCACCTCCTCTCCGTCACGCCTTTCCCGTATTCCCTCTCCTGAGTATTAGTGTCCCTAAACTTCTGTCCCTCTGTTCCCCTGTCT
>JBBKCR010002251.1:0-13179 GCA_037577295.1 Ladigesia roloffi | reverse complement strand
AGAAAGAGAGAGAGAGAAAAAGAAAAATGGAGAAAGAGAGAGACAGAGAGAGAGCGCAACAGAGAGAGAGAGAGAGAGAGAGAGAGTCAGCGAGAGGGGAGAGCGAGAGAGAGAAAGACAGAGAGAGGGGAGAGACAGAGAGAGGGGAGAGAGACAAACAGAGAGTGAGAGGCAGGGAGAGAGACCGAACAAGTGAAAGGCAAGAAATAAACCATTAAAAAAACACGCTTGACCTTTGGGTGAACTTCACGGAACACAAGTGGTAGTTCCGCCGCCGCAAATGCACCTGCTATCACCCTGCAAGCGGAGGAGCCAGCCAGGATTTGTTTTTCTCCGAGCAATGCTTTCTCTTCCTAGCTCTCACATTCTCTCTCTCTCTCTCTCTCTCTCTCTCTCTCATGCTCTCTCCATTCTTCTAGCGACTGCCCAAGTGTGGACAGGGACCCCAGAGAGCCGCAAGTCAACGGAGAGGGGCATTTATTCAAAGGTGACAGTGCCGAGAACACACGGGCCAGACAGCGAGCCAAAGTGAGAACAGGAGAGAGAGAGAGAGAGAGAGAGAGAGAGAGAGAGAGAGAGAGAGAGATTGGGCCATCCATATTTGGCTGAATAGCACCTTCCAATCGCTGCGATCTGGATCAAAACAAACATTGATCACCGCCGCCAGAAGGTGGCTGTGATAAGACATCTCCATCACTATTGCTATGCCCAGCGTGACATCACGTTCTCAAAAAGCGCTCACGTGTGGACGAGCCCCTTCTGCGCCGTTTAAAGTAATTGCAGAGCGCCACCTGATAAGAAATCAATAGGATTCAATTCCCTGTTAGGGACGATAGTTTGTAAGGGCCCTGAGAACACATGTGGGAAGGGATCCGTATGTTATAGCATGAATGGAGAATGGACATCACCGCCCACTGTATCATTAACTGATAAGAACACAATCACCACAATTCTTCAGATTGGGGTCATCTTGTGAAGCTCTGGACCCCAGAACTGAAAGGGGGATTTCATTGAGGGTCTCTAAATCGCTGCTTTATTCATTTAATTTAAGATTAAGAGAAAGGCAATTTGGTTTGGTGGGAGATGCATTGCAGAGATGTTTAATTGTTCACAGTGGTGGTGATGGGAACCAGATGCCTGAGTGCTCCCTCACTTTCCACCACAACTTTTCATCAACATTACATAGAAAACCTCTGAAGATACTTGTAGTTTCACTGGTGGTTTTAGAACAAAATGTTATCCTGACTTGTGGTTCTCACCACCACCACCACTACCCCCACAGTTCGGTTTCTATCCAATTTTACACATCAAAACACTCTGAATGTCCTTTCTGTGGTTGGTCTGTCCATATTTTTTGACAAACCTCTCCAGAATTGCAATAGGAATGCATCCCATACAGATACACTGCATGCTAAGATCTGATTTTAGTGCTAAGTCCTAATATTAAAACTAGCCTTAGCTTATCTGGATGGGATGCAATCCTAAACATCTATTAGCTCTGTCCTTTATAGAGATAAAACCCAATTAGACCTGATATGAGTTTTTAAGTCTTAATATAAGGACTAGTCACTAATTTTTAGGATTGCATCCCATCCAGATATGCTAAGGCTAGTTATTTCTTTTTAGGGATAGTTCCCATGTATAACTCTATATTTTGGCATGATATCAGTTTAAGTGCTAAGTCCTAATCTCAAGTTTTTTTTTTATTTGTGGAAAGCATACCATGCAGACAAGCTCCATAATCTGACTTGATATTAGTGCTAAGTCCTAATAGTAATACTGTTCAATTCCTTTTCTTATAGCGTATCACATACGTTATTATTATTGTCTTTGGGTTCCTATAATGAAAGGAACAGTTTTGCATTGGGAAGTATGGAGGCTACATACTGCTTAAAAAGAGGACTACTATAATTATTCCTAGTATTAAGACTTATTTATCATTAGTTATCCATCCCCTACAGACAGGATCAGGATGCTTAGACCTGATATTAGTGCTAAGTTCTAATATTAAGACTAATTATTTCTTTTAAGAATGCTTCCCATACAGATAGGCCTGATTTTAAACTGTAGTTCTACTTTTAAAACTAGCTCTTTATTTTTAGGGATGCTTCCCATACAGACATCATAGTAGTCCTAATGTTAAGACTAGTCCCTTATTTTTTCTTAAAGCTTAATACAATTATAGATCACTGGGTTCCTATAATGCAGCGGGAAGCCTACATATGGTTTAATAGTAGGACACATTATTTTTAGTCATAATATTAAGACTTATTTAGAATTAGTAATGCATCCCATACAGACTTAGACCTGCTATTAGTGCTAATTCCTAATATTAAAACTAGTTGTATTTCAGGAAGCATCCCACACAAACAAGCTCCAGGCTTGGACCTGATGTTAGTGTTATGTCCTGATATTAAGACAATTCATTTATTTATCTTCCAGCTTATCACGTATTAATTATTAGTTCCTATAATGAAAGAGCCAGCTTTGCAATGAGACGCTACGATGTGGAGGCTACATACGGGCCGTTGCAGTTATGCAAGAGAAGATCTGCTGCTTTAGACTTAAGAGACGTTGCTACCTCCCCACCCCTCACCTCCATCCATCCTAACCCCACCTCCACACACACAAACACACCTCACCAAAAAAGTGCACGTATGCAGATGTCCACAGTACCACCTTGCGGTTCATGGCAGAACTGGCGGGCCGGTGGCACTCGCGTCCTGTGGAGGCTGGTCGGTTTTTTATTTATTTCTTCAAAATAAAAATGCTCGAAACTCACATGAGCAACAAAAACTCTCCAACTTTCACCCCTAGCAGCCTCAGCCCCCCGAAATCCTTCCAAACACCCCCTCTGTTCCGACCGCCTGAATGCTTTAGGCTCACTCAGTGGGTCCCGAGTCCACTGTTGCTCCAGATAAGCTCCTCATAGTGAGCTCGTGTCCTTAAACAAGCCCCCCCCCCCCCGTCCCCGTCTCTTTCCTTCCATCCGCACCGCCTGGAGTCCCAATACTGCGCACTTCGTTCCTCGCGCGCGCCTCTCGCTTGGGGCGGGGGGTCTTCTGTGCGATTGTTCCGAAATAATGCGCAAAACGCGCAAAAAAGCGCGCAGTTTCTCAGAGCCACTGTGTCCGCGTGCGGCACGCGTCTGGTTATCCACAGGTAAGTAAATGGTGCACATAAAAACAACAAAACGAACACCACTTTATTTTGCGACACTGTGTAAAAAGAGTGTGCCTTCGAAAAGGCACGAGACTCTCACGAGCAGATCTGACCCCCAGTAAACCCTCACGGGGCGTTTAGAACGCAGGACGCGGGGACAGTGTGTGTGTGTGTGTGTGTGTGTGTGTGTGTGTGTGTGTGTGTGTGTTTCGATCAAAAAGAACATAGCCTGGTCTGTAATTACGCACAAGCAACACACACTTTTTGATGAGGAGGGGGTCCTGCAAGTAAATACACTTTTACTCGCACACACACACACAGACACGTATACAGAGAGACATACAGACGTACATGCACATGCACGCGCGCGCCTGCCTTACCTTGGCCACATCTGCATCGGGCCCTCTCCTTTCCTCTCCTTTTTTGAGAAGGGATGGTGATGCTGCGGAGGAACAAAACGCACGCGGAGGAGAAAAATAAATAAAAAAGAGAAAACTCCACGGTGCCTCCTCCTCCTCCTCCCCCACTTCTCCCTCCTTCCAGTGGAAATGAAATAAGGGGAAAACCCGTGCAGTGTTGCAGTCCAGCGAAAGAAGGTTGACAGATGGATGGAGAGATAGATAGATAGAGAGAGAGAGAGAGAGAGAGAGAGAGAGGGAGAGAGAGAGAAAGAAAGAGAGATGTGGGGACACTCCCGAGGCAGCTGGTGCTCAGCGAGCGCGCGACACCATCGCAGAGAAGCGGAGGAGATTCACATCGAGGAAGAGAAGGAAGAGGGAGAGAGAGAGAGAGAGAGAGAGAGAGAGGGAGGGAGAGAGAGGCACAGGAAAGAGAAGATGAAAGAGAGAGGCAGAGAGAATGAGAGAGCGTGAGCAAGAGAGAGAGGTGGAGACCAGAGCTGGACCAGTCGCTCACCCTCTCTTGCTCTCTCCCTAACTCTCTCTATCTCTGTCGCTCTCTCTCTCTCTCTCGCTCTCTCTCTCTCTCTCTCTCTCTCTCTCTCGCTGCCATTGGACTGTGCTGAGTGAAATTTACAAAGCCCACAGCCAATAGCTTGCCGCATTCACTCCATCACCGTTAACCAGCTGCATAACACTTCTCTAACTTCACACACACACACACAGACACACACACACACAAACACACACACACACACACACACACAACTCAGAGGGAGAGAGAGGAATAGAGAGTGAAGGAGAAATAGAGAGAGAGACTGAGAGAGTGGCACCCAGATTAGGAGAGAGAGGGAGAAAGGGAAAAGAGAGAGCAGTGGAGGTAGTGAGAGAGAAATAGGGAGAAATAGAAAGAGAGAGGGAGTGAGAGAGACAGAGAAAGAGAAAGGAGAGAGGATGAGAGAGAGACAGAGAGAGAGAGAGAGCCCAGAGAGCCCAAATTCATGTCCCTGCCCTGCTGGGCTTTTTGGAGACTCCTCCATTCACTTTTATCTAGAATTCGGTGTTTGCTTGTTTGTTTGTTTGTTTGTGTCATTTTAACATTCACAGTCATGGTCTTAATTTACACAGTAATGCTGCTGTCTAATTAGGCATAAGATCTAAATATACATATATACAGTAAGACTACAGACTAATTAGTCAAGTTTAGCCAGAAGAAGTATAAACAAACAGACATTTAATATATCCCTTTTTTTTAATAAGGTCCTCATGCATGCAGACTAAACGCTCTCAGTTTAGTACTTTAAAGCCAGTGAAGTTAGACATCTTCGTTTTATCCAATTCTCAGGACTTCTGCCAACCAGTCACATACTGTATTCATAATGATGTTAATATTCTCTACTACCAATATAAGCTTTTTTATACATACATCTATTATATATATAACTTTCAGATTCTCCTTCTAATTGGTGAAATTACCCAGTTTGAAATGACACAGGTTTTTAATTGCACACAAACACACACCAACACACACACACATTCAGAAATGGGCGTCATATTTCAAGATCACCCACAAATTATCTAGAAGTGTGAATTTGGGAAGAAAAAAAAAACTAAAAATGCATATTTTTATAGTATAAACCCAAAATTTGCCCACAAATATGCTCCCAAAACATATTAATTTCATTTTAAACACAGCTTGATACATTTTTAAACATGTAATCCATACTGTACAGTTTACACTGAACTCCCACAGTGCTGGAATGCAGATTCCGATATTACCCCTGTATAGACTGCACTGTATGTCAGACTTTCTTTGGTATGCACTGTTTTATTTTGTATAAGCTGATAAATACAGTAATTACTGAATTGAATTTACATTAAAAGTACAGAGCTTTTGAACAAAACGAGAAATGAGAACAACGAAACACTTGAGAGCTCCATGCTGGAAAGAGTTCTGATGTGGGAATACTGGACTGCGCCAGTATTGCATCACAGTGCAGAAGCCAATCAGCAGCATGGAGTAATGAATAACGCTCTGGGATTGGCTACTTTCAAACCTCCAGCCTCTAAGTACAGCAATATTCTTTGTGTACTCTCGACAGTACCTAAAAATTATTATTTTGAAATAATTTAGCACTAAAACCCAATTATATGGTGCCACAAAATAGCACAAATGCAGAGAGAGAGAGAGAGAGAGAGAGAGAGAGAGAGAGAGAGAGAGAGAGAGAGAGAGAGAGAGAGAGCCCAGATCCCTCTCTCGCATCTCTTCAACTCCCTTTTTATTTAGAACTCTATGCTGGTTTGTTTGATAAGTCATTTAAACGTTTACAGCCACGGTCTTAATATAAAAGGCAGGACCGCTGTCTTATTAGACGGAAGAACATATAAACAAACATACATTTAATGAATGCACTCGTTACAGTATTGTGCACTGAAGTTTTTCAGGACTTCACATTTCAATTATGCATTACACCAACATTCCGCATTATAAAATATAGTCTATATTATAAATAAACACATTAAATACATTTTCAGACACTCCTTCTCTTTGGTGACTTCCTCCAGGATCAATCAAATTTTCAGATTCTGATTCTGATTTCATCCAATCTGTAGTGCCCGATTGCTGACACAGGTGTTCAGTTACACACACACACACACACACACACACACACACACACACACAGCTTGTTTAATTTCAATTGAGAAGCACAGTTAATAGAATGGGAAGCTTTGGAGCAGTTGGTCATTGGCCAAGGTTACCATAACCAATGCCAAGAACTGGATAAAGAGGTACAAGTACACCCCCTCCCAACACACACACACACACACACACACACACACACATCACTCATAGGACTTTGGAACAGTGGAACTGTGTTCTTTCCTCTGATGGCGCTCCATCCAGTGCCTCTGGGATTAGTAGAGTGGGGTTTAAGGTCCAGAACTAATCCTTCAACATCACGACCTGACCTCACCAATGCTCTCGTGGCAGAATGCAATCAAATCCAAACTGCAACGTTCCCCCATCTGGTTGTAGAGCTGTCCCGGAGGAGTAGAATCTGTTGCTCCAGGAGACGGGGAGTAAACGCCCTTATTAATTTGGTTTATTTGCTTGACATTGGTTTCTTTGGTTGTACGGGAGTTACTGTAAGCGCTCCGGGGCGTCGGTGTACATGTGAATCGAACTGTGTCGTGCACGTGCCCGCTCGGACGGTTAATATGTGTAGCTGCGTGCACGCGCGCGCGCCACCAAGATCAAAGGCCTCCGCGCGCGCGGATGAAACTCGTCGCCTCGAGCTTCGCAAATGGATTCCGCTATGCAGCGCGAGCGGGGAACACGCGGGCGTGACGTATGACCCGGGAGACGGGAGGGGGGTTAAATGGGTGAATGAGGATAGAGAGAGTAAATGGATGAAAGTGTGGAGGGAGAGAGAGAGAGAGAGAGAGAGAGAGTAAATGGGTGAAAGTGAGGAGAGAGAGAGATTTAGCTTGGTGTATTCTCTATGTGATGTTTCAATTTTGTTTTTGCATTTTTATTGAAAAATATTGTCAAGATTCACTTTTGGTTCTTGATGCTAAAACTAGCCAAACGTGAAAAACAGATTACAATGACAATTATAACTTCCTTTTAATTTCCATGAACATTTAATTGTATATTACATTACTACATTACTTAAAATATACGTTATTTATTACATTAAATAAATATCATGTAGAATCTCCATACTGCTGGCATAGTTCAGTTACTTCAGCCACTATGGGGCATCTGATGGTAAGGGAGTTGCCCCTGCAGTCAGAAGGTTGTAGGTTCGAGTCCGAACACTGCCAGTGACACCACTGAGGTTCCCTTGAGTAAGGTACCATCCTCACACGCTGCACACGGCGCCCCTCGCTGGCAGCAGTGGCGAATGCGTTAAATGCAGAGAAAGAATTCCAGACTGTTCGCACTGTAAAGTTTGGAGAGGGAGTGGTGGTGCTGGACAGTTTCTCATGGTTTGTTTTGGGTCTAGTTTCAGTGAAGAGAACCCGAAGGGCTTCAGCGTATAATTACATGTTACTATTGTCTGCAGTGTTTGAACAAGATCACGGGGGAAAAAGGTAGACAGATAGGTTTCAAATCTTTATAAATTGCTTAATTACTTGGTTATTGGTAAAATATCACATAATGTGAAGGAGCGCTAAAGGAAAAATTAAATAAAGGATTCAATTAATTTAAAAAATGTACGTATTGGATTGTCCAGTAGTAAAATCTTATTGGACAGAGTTTCAAAAAGTTTTACTGTGTTCCACACCATGTTTAAATGTGATTAAGTAAATATAAAGTGTCTCCTTATTACCATGCGAGAACACAGTGTGAACACACAGCAAAGAGTGTGAACAGTGAAATTCTTTCTCTGTATTTAACCCACTCACCAAGTGAAGCAGGGAGATCCACCAACAATGAGTGCCTTCACTCAGGGGTACCTCAGCACTAGCAGAAGGGATTCAAACCCACAAATCCTCTCTTTGCTATCAGAAAAAAACAGTTTGTTGGTTTTTGGACACACTTTACCACTCAATAGAGGAATGAAGTTCCTATTCTGCATTCTCCTTTCTCCTTTTGTTGTTATATGTACACATATTTAGCAAAATGCAGAAAATTATAGTATAAATATGTGTGGTAGTGGTAAATATGCAAATTATGGCAGGAAATCGATTGTTCTTTGGTTAGTTGAGGGCGAAAGGCCACATTTTGGACTGCTCTGTTCTAGAGAATTACATTCCGGGTCTGTGAAATGGTTTAAATTTTGAACCTATTCCTGTTTAGCGCGTGTGACCACCTGGAGATTATTACCCAGAATCACTACCTGAACTCACTGCCGGCGGAATGGAGGTGAAATCTTTCAGCAGACTTTCAAAATGCAGAGTAGAACACGACCAACTGCGCATTAACGCCAGTGGTTTTGATATAAGGAGCTGCACACATGCATATAATGTTCAGTTGTCTACATACTTTTGGCCACGTAGTGTGTATAGGGCTGTAATCTCAAGCTCACTAGCGGCCCTTCTTCAAAGTCAGGTTTTCAGTATAAAAAGACAGGAATACAAGTTGGTGTGTGAGGGTGTTAGTGTGAAATGAGGAGAGGATGAAACTGCACCATCATTACTACCGCTGTCTCCAGTCCTTTTCTAGTGCCTGCTTATGAAAAGATAACCATGCGCCGCACAAGTCTTCTTTCAGCATCGCCACGGACAGTGAAATGAGTCTTCTGAGGATAAGGTTCAGAAGAAACTGAGCGTACTCCATGGCGCCTAACAAAACCGTGCGCTCCCCAAGCCCCCCCAAGCATAACATGCTTTCAGATTCCAGTCGTTTCCTAAAGGTTCGAGTGATTAAAAAAAAATTAAAGGGCCTGAAGATTTGCTTTAGGTTCTTGATGTTAAAACTAGCCAAAGCTAAAAAACAGAACACAATAGCAATTGTCATTTATTTTAAATAAACATTGTTCCATGAACATTTTATAGTATAGAGTGTATTCGTGCAAAGTCACGTTTCAGTGACTAAACCACAATTATTTTTGTTGCCATTTTTGTGGCAGTATATATATATTTTTAGTTGTGCTGAATTATTAAGAGGAATACAATTTACTAATGATGTAACATAAATATTAACATGAATTTATATACAAAATTTTTAATAAAAAATATAACTGAATTCTTTTTTGTACAGTGGAGAGAACACAAAGCAACCTTATTCCAAAACGTATCTTGGGATGGTGAAATACTCCTGTACTCAAAGTCGGGAGTACAATCCGAGAGCATCATTCCTTTCTCCTTGCTTCTGATTGGCTGCTGCCATTGTAATGCATCTCTAGTCCAGAATTCCCACATCAGTTTCCTGCATGGAGTTGTCTCAAATTGACCATTACATTTTTTAGGGTAAAGTATTAAGTTGAGCTTAAAATGAAATTAACGTGTTTGAGAGCATATCTGTGGACAAATGTAGGGTTTACATGATAAAAACTGACATTTATAGGCATTATTTTAACAACATCACAAATTCACAAATTCACAATTCACAGGTGCTCCTGTAACATAACCATGTGAATTTCAGAGGCTGACTGTATTACAACATTACATAAAATAAGGTAAATTCTCCTTCAAATTACTGGGATAGTTCAGCCACTTCTATCACAAATGGGTAAATAAAGTCAGGTGTGATATGGACCTGCATGCAGAGGACCTGCTGTAAGCTTCGTTGGAGGAATCATTATGTTGGACAGTGCTCTCTCAAAACCTTTCCTTAGACAATCTCAAGGAACGCAGGGAAGCAAACCAGTGTAGCATGCTTTCTAATTTCCATCTTTTCTAAAAAATTTAAGTGTAGATCAGCTAATGGCAAACCAGAATGTTCTCCAAAGCCATTTTGACTACTGAATGTTCCATGGCCCCTTTTAGTAGGAGCTGGAAAAGGTTTTATCAGGTCAGCCTTAGAGTCCTTCAGGGCTTTTTCTTTACACAGGGAAATATTCAGTCGGATACAAAAGTGTGTGCTCTCCTGCTACGCTGCTGAAGCAAATATAAATGCCAGTCCTCCACAAAGAATACTCTCAAATATATTTCTTATTCAAGTACATAAGGGTTTAGCATATACTTCACATATGTAAAATTGAAATTTTGTGTAATGTTTATTACAGGCGTAACATTTGTACACGCCATATTTTATGTAAAAAACAATTATAAATAAGAAAACGTCATTTGACCAGGGGTGACTAAATTTTTGCTCTTAACTGTACCTTTATAATGGGCTTTTATTTATTAGGTTATAATGATACATGTATGAATACAGGGCAAATTACATATTTATATTAACAGGGCATTTCAAGACAGCACTTTGTTTTGATTTAAATCTTAACTGGATCACGGTTGCAAATAAATGATTCGAAATGAATAAAAAAGTCTTTATCCAGTCTATGCATGTATACCACAGACCATATAGTCATTAATGTCAAATTAAATCTGGTTCTTTTCATTTAAACTCCCTTAAACCTACTTAATGATGTCTTTTCTAGCATCGCATAGTGTAGTTCAGCTACTTTTTTTGTTTAAAAAATGGCTTTAAATGTTTAAAAACATAAAAAAATGTTTTATTATTATCTAGAAGATATATACAGCTGCGGAAAAAACATGAGACCACTAAGAATGTTTCCTAGGGTTTATCTTTTATAGGTTTTAAATTGAGCAGCTTTGCCTTAGATTTTTAGAACCACACATTTTTTCTGAGGCGCTGGCGTGGACTGGTTGTCACACTCATAGAGATGTTGATGTAAAAATGAATTACAGTGGCGAGGTGTGTGTGTGAGGACGGTTTCTTGCTCAGGGACACCTCAGTGGTGCCACTGGGAGTCCTGGAATACAAACCTATGCCTTTAAAATCACAGGAGTAACTCCCTAACCAGTAGGCCAGCAGCTGCCCCATTTTTATATATTTTTTATGAGTGTAAATTTATATATATAAAAAATATTTATATCTTAATTCGTTCCTGTTCTATATCCACAGGGCCTACATGCGCAAGGCAAGGACTCACCCTGGGCGGGGCAACAGCCCACTGCAATAAATCTAAATCAAAGATTTAACTTAAATGTACATTTAAATCTGTTTAAAGTAAAAAGTATAAAAAACTATAAAGAGCAAGAAAGGTGCTTTTACTGCTTTAGTATTCTGAAAGACAGATGTGAAGTTTAACTGATGTTGGCTAAATGAGTTTTAGAAGGGGGTGTGGTGTGTTCAAAAATGGCAAACATGAAAAATGTGTACAAAACGTTTACGATAAATGACTGATGACTATCTGTACATTTCTGAAAACAGATTGTTGTCTGGATTACCAGAAACATTGATCCCAGCTGTTTTAATGACTTTGTGCCATGCAAAATACCCATGTTGTATTACAGATCATCACATGGCAATGACCTCTGCATCTAGAATGTCATTTGTGTGTGTGTAGGTGTGTGTGTGTAAGAGAGAGAGAGAGAGAGAGAGAGAGAGAGAGAAAGATGGAGAGGGAGAGTGAAAAGAGAAAAATAGAGAGAGCGAGAGTGAGAGAAAGATAGAGAGAGACAGAGAGAGATAGGGCGAGTGAGAGAGAGAGAGAGAGAGAAAGAGAAATAGACAGTGAGAGTGAGAAAGACAGAGAAAAAGAGAGAGACAGAGAGAGAGAAAAATAGAGAGAGCGAGAGTGAGAGACAGACAGAGAGAGAAAGAGAGAGACAGAGAGAGATAGGGCGAGAGAGAGAGAGAGAGAGAAATAGAGACAGCGAGAGCTGGAGAAAGACAGAGAGAAAAAGAGAGACAGAGAGAGAGAGAGAGAAAAATAGAGAGAGTGAGAGTGAGAGAAAGGCAGAGAAAGAAAGAGAGAGACAGAGAGGGCAAGAGAGAGAAAGAGAGAGAGAGGGGTGGGAAGTATGTTATTAATATTTGATAAGCATCATTTGACTCTGGATCTTTTCTTTGGGATGACATGTAGTGTTTAGGTGGCATCTGAATTCAGACCGAGTCTTTCGATCGGACACCCTTTTGTGCGGAGAAAGGTTAACCTTGGAAGTGAAAGACCAAAATGCACTCAGAAATAAACACCCACCCTCATACACATACACCCACACACACACACACACACACACACACACACCTAGCTGAGACAGAGGTTGCAGTTCTAGTGTCATGAATACTGAACGTGTTTTTAGGCTAATACAGTTGAATGCGTTTTGGTAGGACACTGGCAGGCCTTGGAGGAAACAAGGCCAGCATTCCTTCATTTTATTACTGCAAGTTCCTTTGCATGTATTCATGTTAATCGCAAAATGAAGACACTTTGGATTCTATGAAGCAATTAAAGCAACTTAATGAAAGAGTTTTGGAATGTAATGTTTGTCAACACTTTACTTGTTTGTACAACTCTACTTGTATGTACTACCATTCCCTAACTATAGGGGGCAGTCTTCCTGGAGCAAATTGAGGTTAAGGGTCTTACTCAGGAACACAGTGGTGGTATATTGAAAGTGAGATTCACACCCATGACCTCATGGTCCAGAGGCAAGTATCCTACCCATTCGGGTAGTTAGTGTTGTGATTATGAAGTAAACACAGCTTTTTGACAATAAATGGCTTCAGCCAACAAATAACCATGAGCAAAAGGAAAGTGTTTGTGTTATCGTTCATATTCTCTAAGAAATGGTTGAGAAATCATACATTCTACCTGGGTATGTAAACCTATGAGCACAGCTATAAAAGAAACAGAGGACAGTTTGTTATTGTGAATCATAACCATGCGGTTTTGAGCGATATCTGAGTCCCTCTCTGGAGAAATATCTCATATCACTCTTTGTAAAATTGCTATGAGGATGTTGTTTTCAAACTCTATATACATACAATCCACACTAAACCATATTGGAGCCACCTCACTCTCAGGAGGCTGTCCAGCACTTTCCTCTCATTCTCCAGTTCTAGCCATCACAGATACTGGGGATTCCACAAAAAGAGATGAAATCACCACAATGACATGAGTTAATCAGAATCAGAATCAGAATCAGAATCAGAATCGCTTTATTTGGCCAAGTATATGTGTGTGCATATACAGGGAAT
>JBBKCR010002241.1:0-13180 GCA_037577295.1 Ladigesia roloffi | reverse complement strand
TGCTGAGGAAACAAAGTCACCTTCGACTTGGATACCCTGGGGGTAAGCAAATAAACATCAAATTTTCATTTTGGGGTAAACTATCCCTTTAAGGATGATCTGGTTCAGAGTTAAAGTGGGTGTGCATTCCTAAGTCTGGGACCAGTGCAGCTAAATGATCTGAATGCCATGGCAAACATACAGGCATGAGGTGGGGAGAGGAGATGATTTAGGACTAGAATGCTTTTTTTTTTAGGTTTACCACTATTTTCCCAATCATCATCATTTAAAAACCCATAAGACCTGTAGACATGTGGGGTTTCACTCGTAAATAAGACATGCATTATATATAGACACCATGATCCTTGGTTTCTGTCCCCACCACTGTAAATAAGTCCACATTTTCCTGTGATGACCCATCTTCCACGAAACCCCTCAGAACAACATCTCAGTGACTGATGCACACATTTTGGAAAATCAATAAAAAGGGGCTTCAAAATAAAGAGGAATGCTAGAGTGTTCAATCAGTGGTTAAAAATAATTGCACACACTGAATGAAACTTACCTCGGGCTGTAAAAAGAGTCTAGATTTAGGATTGGGTACGCTATAATCTGAGATAACATTTATAATCAGGCTTGTAAAGCCTCAGTATTTTACATTGGACATAGCCAGTAAATCAGACATGTGTAACTAGGGCAAGCAGCGTGTGTGGTTAGCGGTGATGCTTGCTTTGGGTAGAAGTTAGAAGTAGGACGGCTTTTGGTTCATGAGAAAGAAAAAAAGAGGGGAAGGACGGTTTGCCTTCTTTTTTTACTGTCAATTTCATTTTCTTGGCAGTTTTGCTGTGTATGGTGATTTCATCAAAAACGACATAACCATCTAAAAAGCAGATGGGGACAGTAACTAATTTACTTGAGTATTTACTTGAGTTCTGTACTCAAGGACTGTTTTTGAGTATCTGCTCTTCACTTGATTGACTTTTTCTTTGAAAAGTTTATAACTTTCACTCCACTACAATTAAAAGACAAAACGGGGTTTGAAACATGGCAAAATAGTCTAATTTTAATTGCTTTTTAACTTTATCGTCATACTTGTGTTACCAATTTCATGTGGTGTGAATGTACAGTATGCCCAGGTGCTGCTAATGTCCTTCCATGTGCAATATTATATAATATAAACTCCAAAAAACATTTCCCCCAATATCGTTAATTTCCATTTACAGTGTTTCTGATGTATGGCTTATGGCTGGTCATCCACCAATAAATGCACCCAACGGAAACCTTTTCCTTTTTCACAGTTTCTAATTTAGCCATGCTATTGATCCCTGACCCGACTGACTTGTGAGCGATGTCCTGGTTCCCCCTCGCATTTCTCACAGCATTAAAACTCCCAATATAATGTTTTTTCAACACTAACTGATAATAGTACTTGTACTTTACAGACTTCCCAATTATTATTTAGTATCTCCATTGTTGTATTTTAATGCAGACGATGGCCTTTTCATGTTCTGATGACCAATCAGAAAGCAGAGACACAGCCCCCGCTGTCGGGCCGTGGTGTGACAGTATGGGTGCGGCTCGGGTCAATTTATTTGTAATAGAAAACTATTTGTGCGCAGTGCAGCATAATTCCTTGTGGAAAAGTGGCATTAGTTTGATTTATATCAAACCACTGGTTGAAAGTTAATGATAACCCCATGCTATCACAATGTCCAAGAGTGGAACTGGACACTCCGGCACTGGAGACTTTAAGGGTTCACTTATGACATTTATCTGGAACGGATGGCCAGAACAGCCCTATCCACCCCAACAGGTGGCTCCTATCATGTGCTGAATCATGTGAGTGGGCTGCGGAGTCTTGCAAGCTGCAAATGAATCAGAGCCACAAAAGAATGAAAGAGGCAAGTGCACAGCTGGCGAAACTGACTCTCGGTGACAGATGAACGCGACAGTATTGAAGACGGCAGGATATACAACCTCATGGATATTAAAGATAAAAACAATGGAGTTTAGATGGGGCCCAAAAAATGAGACCCGACCCGAGCACCTTGTGCCCGAGCCCAGCCCGGCCCGACATATTAACTGTAATTATCGTCCCGAGCCCGATTTAAACCCCACAATTTTGTGATGATTAAAAAACCAAATGCTTGATCATGGCCCGACCCGGCCCGGCCCGAGGACAGCGGCAGGAAATATCGACCCTGTCGGGTTTGGGCAGAGAATCTAAACTCTACTTAACAATGAAGATGATGCTTCTGTGAAGGTTGCCGAGTGGATGCTGTTTGTTAGAGGTGGATTTGGCCAAAACAGCAGAGACAGAGTGAACTGGACAATACTTTATTTCAGGCTTGGACAGCTTCTGTGAAAAAAAGAATACACACATACATGATTCCTCACATTCCCAAAATACAGATTTCATAGAATTCACAAAAAAAACTTCAACTGGTTTTTAAATAGTGAGATATTATTGATATTGTCAGAAGAGCATAAAGGAATCCTTTCACCAAGTTTTCGTTAAAAATGGTCAAAATAGTCCTAAAATATTGCTCACCCCAACTACTTCATCAAAAACAATGTAGACTATTACATAAAACAGCAGCATATTTGCATGAAACTTTTTTTATATATAATGGAAATGTCCCTGGCACGAAAAGTGCAATGCTGAGAGAAAGTACTGGTTTTCTTTATTAAAGAATGTCAATTTGTCACAGTGAACGATTTCACATTTGGGTTTTTAGAATCTTTTAAAACTATAATCACACTTTTAAATGACTTCATGTTTTGTAGGAGCAACATGTGACCTAAATTTGGCTGACAATGGAATACGATTAGCAGCTGATTGAACACAGGCACGAATTCAACTGGCCATGCTGAACGTCAGCCTCGCCTATTGAAGCTCACCATCAGAGTGATGTCGTCGGTGCCAACGTTTTTACAAGCTCTACAATCCATGATCAAAAGAAAATCAAAGAGAGACAAGGGGGCCGAACTGTGCTGAAATACATTAGTCTAGAAAGGGTTATAACACATTTTCTTGGCTTCACCAGAAACAGAAAGAGACATTATCTATTGATTTAGAACCGTTGGAGCAATGTTTTTGCAGTAGTGGATATCCTGCCAAATTTGTAGCTGCCACAAAAGTTTTTCACATTTGAGAAAAAAAATACACCTGGACATCCTGAAAGCATCTGGATAATCACTAAGCCTTCTGAAATGAAGTTTTATGAACAGACCAGTATGGGCACTGGTACAACTGATCTGGAAAGTCACTAAAGTGTTCAGGAGAAACTGCATATCAGTTAAGGTTAATGTGCAGTAGAAGCAACTGGAAAATCCTGAAGCCTGTTGGGATAAGGTTCTATGGACTGACCATGTGTGAAAATTTTGGATGATACAGAAAAAGTGTAGCAAGTTCTGCATTACACAATAGGAGCATCACACTCAAACTTGGAGGTGAAGGTTGGACAGTGTGGGGATATTTTCTCCTTTTGGACGTGGACAACCTGCTGTTATTGAATTAAACATGAATATATGGAGTGCCCTAGTCACAGTTCTGTCTTCAAATGAAACTACTAATCTAGGAACCTACCAATAAATCCAAACGTCTCCACAACAACATGAAACTCACATTAATCTGTAATGAAAGAAACTGTTCGTATGTCTTTCGAGGTCAGTTTAAAGGGGCCACTAATTGTTTTTTTACAAGAACTACTTTTTCACAAGGAAGATTTTAGAATCTTTTAAAATTAAAATCAAAATTTTAATTGAATTCATTTATTGCAGGAGCAACATGCAGCCTGAATTTAGCAGATAGGAAGTGTTGGTTTGTCTTTAAAGGTCCTGAAACAAATTTCATATTGAGGAGGGGGCAATTACTTTTCACAAGCATTACATTTTTACAAGCAAGTTATTAGAATCTTTAAAAATGGAAATCAAATTTTTTAAAAGACTTCATTTATTGCAGGAGCAACATGCAGCCTAAATTTAGCCAAACTCTTGGTTTGTCTTTAAAGGTCATGGAACAAGATGTTTCGAGTTGGGGGGGTGGGCAATTACTTTTTCACAAGCGTGATTCTCATGGATAGCTTTGCTCCATGAAAAAATGAAAATGTAAAGAATGCATTTGTGTTTGGTAAACTCCTCTCTTTGTCCAAAATTCCCACTGTTTTATGGATCTAAAAGAGCTCCATGCTGCAAATTGTGGCGGCAGAACGTTAAAATCATTACTGGGAGATTTGCTGAAGTGCATTTTCTTCTTCTTGGTGGTTTCCAAGCCCCCAGGTACGTCAGCTCCACTGCCCTGAGAGGGTGAGGGCCAGAACATCTCCGCTGGTGCATGAAGCCCATCACCATATAAGGCCACATTTCTCAGGCTGTCATGGCCACAGTTCTTGGTTACTCTCTGGAAAACTCATTCAATAACTTTAGCACAGCAAATGCATGGAGCTCCAGAGACTTAAATCCATGGAAAACTGGTCTACGGGACATTGTTTAGTCTTGGACCAAACAACTATGTCAGTGATTCTCCCCCACATATTCGTTTCAGTCCAAATGTTATCGTTGTATCTTCATATGCATTTTAAATAAGACCCTGCTAACCTGGTTGAGCTCCACTCTCAAGCTCAGAAGAAAATGTTGAGAACGATTCACAGCTCTATGACTGAACATGAAGGAGAGGTTATGAATGAAAAGGCTGGATACTAATGCCAGCAAATGCTCTTCAGTTTCAGGCCTTGAATCCAGGCTCATTAGTAACTGGTGGACTAATATCAACGGTCCAGTAAACCATCAGTGATTAGAAAATCGAGGAATACAAATTCATTTCAATTGGAGATCTCTGGTTTAGGCACCCCCTGAATATGGAATTCAAAGAAACTTCCTAATATAACATCTTCAAAGAAATATCAGACGTTAATATTTCAGTCGTACAACATAGTCTATTTAGTCATAGTTTCATTTGGAAATCTATCTATTTGGAAATTTGGGGCTTTAATTTGTCCATAGCTTAAATGAACTGAAATTGAAGGACAACATTCAAAAGGCTACATAAAGCCTACACAAGACTTTTGAGACATAAAATCACATTCAATTTTAATTTTATGACAATCGTTAGTTATACAGGTTGCATTTGTCAATGGTGAAATTGTTTTATCTCAGCCAGTGTTGACAATAATGTTTAACAATAATAGAATTGACAGACCATGGGTACAAAAAGACCTTATATAGTTCTGCTTTGTTGTGTTTTTGGAAAGATAACACACACTTTTTATTTCAAAATATTAAAAATCTAACAATCTTGACCTCAAAATCTGATCAAATGTAAAAAGAAAAATAACTTACACCCTTAGGTGAAGGAACTGGGACACCATTCTGGCCCTAAAATGATTGGGTTAAATAGTCAGAGTACTCTATCACAAACAAAACAGAAAAGACTTGTGCTCCTCAAAAGAACAAATAAACAAAATCAAGCAGAGTCGTCCCAGACTGGCTTTGCGATATCGCACGGCTGCGGACGACGGGGTGCCTCGTAGCACTCTCACTCAGGAGAAACTGGAGGAGCACAAGCCTGCAAAGAGAGGGGGAGAGAGAGAGACAACTAACGTGAGATCACTAGATACAGGTAGTTTTACCAAATCTGACTCGACGAGTGATGGATCAGCTGGCCTTATATATGCCTAGGGGATTACTACCAAGTGAGGATCAGCAATCAGGGGAACAAGAGACAGGTGGAGCAAATGAGCGTGTCGCGGCACAAACCAAGGAAGACACACTAGGAAAGGGAGCAAGGGATCTAAGAGGGCTGGACAAAAGTAAAGGGACGTTAGTATTCCGGGAAAAGGGAGCGGGACCGACCGAGGCATGGTCACCTCCTGGTGATCCGTACTCACACGTCACCGCCCAGGCGGTTGTACTGGTTGTGACGGCCGAGGAGGTCGGCCCCAAGGACGGGGAGCCGGGCACTCGGGGTGGGCAGCATGAAATTCTTCAATTAGTTTGCAGCTTAGCACATCACGAGCAGGCACCCTTGGGACTGTAACCCTCCCAGTCGACCAGGTACTCCAGCCCACTTCTGCGCCTCTGCGAGTCCAATAGAATGCGTACCTGGTGGGCTGGAGTACCCTCTACATCGACAGCTGCCGGGGGTGTGACGAGCACCTCATCCTCGTTCAGGGGTCCGGGACAGACAGACCCAAGCAACGAAATATGAAAGACAGGATGAATACGCCAGTCAGGGGCCAGTTTAAGCTTAAACGATACTGGATTTATTTTCTTTATAACCAGAATGGGACCTGCAAACTGGGGAGAGAGTTAAGGGCTAGGAGTGGACCAGTGAAGATCCCGAGTGGATAGCCAAACCCGATCACCCTCCCAGATGGGTGGCGCTTTCCTCCTACGACGGTTGGCATGTTCGGTGAACCTACAAACTGCCTGCCGGATTGAGGTGTGTGCATCCTCCCACATCTGCTCTGCCCTCCGGAACCAGTCGTCCACACCAGAATCTGTCATGGGGTTTTTGTCCCAAGGACAGAGCAGTGGCTGATGCCCGACCACACACTCAAAAGGTGCCAGGCCGGTGGCGGAGTGGCGTAGGGAATTCTGGGCATACCCTGCCCAGACGAGGTGCTCTGCTCAGTCATGCTGTTGACTGTGGCAGTATGCCCGGAGGAATTGGCTGAGCTCCTGAATTGTGCGCTCCGCCTGACCGTTCGACTATGAGTCATAGCTGGAGGTCAGGCTGACCGCGGCCCCGAGGTGACTTAGAAAGGCCTTCCATAACCTGGAGGTAAACTGGGAGCCGCTATCCGACTCGATGTCCTCCGGGATATCGTACACCCGGAACACCGACTGGTAAAGGGCATCAGCAACCTGTTGGGTAGAGGGGAGAGAATTAAAGGGAATGAACCGGCAGCCCTTGGAGAACCGATCCACCACAACTAGAATGGTTGTGTACCCTTTACATACCGGCAGGTCCGTGACAAAGTCCACCGCGAGGTGAGACCACGGCCTGTCTGGCACCGGGAGGGGCATTAATTTCCCAGTAGGGAGAACGCAGGAGCTTTTGGTGGTGGCGCAAACGGAGCATGAGAGTACTGTATGCCGGCAGTCCCGTGACATCGTCGGCCACCAGTACTTCCTGGCCACCACTTCCAGGGTCCTCGTAACACACGGGTTTCCAGTAGCCGGTGTAACATGAGCCCATTCAATCACCTTAGGGCGCATTTCCTCTGACACAAATTTCTTATCCTGGGGGCACTCCGAAGGTAACCTCACTCCTTGGAGTGCCCTGTCTGTTTCCGCATCCAAAGCCCATACAATGGGATCCGCAAAAGACTGAGGTGAAAGAATGGGTTCAGGCTCCACCGGCTCAGACTCAGGGCCGAATTGTCTGGACAGAGCGTCCGCCTTCCCATTCATTTTTCCCGGGTGGTACGTGATCTGAAAACAGAACCTGGAAAAGAACAGAGCCCACCTCGCTTGTCTGGGATTCAGGCGGTTAGCCTTTTTTACGAATTCCAGGTTGCGGTGGTCAGTGATCACCACAAAAGGCTGCCGTGCTCCCTCAAGTAGGTGACGCCACTCCTCCAGCGCGCCCTTCACGGCAAGCAGCTCTCGGTCACCAATGTCGTAATTCTTTTCAGCCTCCGTCAGCTTTCTGGAAAAAAAAGCACAGGGGTGTAATTTCCTGGGGAAGCTGTGATGTTGTGACAGGACTGCTCTGATCCCTACCTCCGAGGCATCCACCTCAACTATATACTGCCGCTCCGGGTCCGGCATCCTTAAAATTGGAGTGGCGCAAAAAGCTGTTTTTAGCCAGTTGAAAGCCTCGTGAGCGGCAGGAGTAAATTCTATTTTCTTGGGAGAGCCTCAGAGAAGGGAGGTGATTGGAGCAGCCACTGTACTGTAGTTTTTGATGAACCTACGGTAATAGTTGGCGAACCCCAGGAACCGTTGCACGTCTTTGACCGACGTGGGCTCCTGCTACACAGATACTGCCTCTACCTTATTTTCCTCCATGGAAATGCCCACCCGGCTGATGCGGTGGCCAAGAAAGGAGACCTCCTGCTTATGGAACTTGCACTTTACAAAACCCTGAAACACCGATTTCAAGCCCAAAGGCATTACTAAATATTCGAAGTGACCGGAAGTGGTGCTGAATGCTGTTTTCCACTCATCACCCAACCGTATGCGCACTAAGTTGTATGCGCTTCGAAGATCCAGCTTCGTGAAGAAATGTGATCCCTGGAGCCACTCGAGTGTAGCCGGGATGAGCGGAAGAGGGTGCGTGTACATCACCATGACATCATTGAGCCCACGGTAGTCAATACATGGCCGGAGTTCCCCGTCCTTTTTCACAAAGAAAAAACTGGTGGAGCGCGATCGCCGGATAATCCCCTGCTCCAGAGCCTCAGCCACGTATTTCTCCATAGCCTCCTTTTCAGGCTCGGAAAATGGGTAAATGCGTGACCGAGGATGGTTTTTCCATCAATCAGGTCCATCGCGCAATCCCATAGTCGGTGAGGAGACAGGTGGCCCTGGACACAGAAAAGACCTCTGCCAGGTCTGCGTACTGAGGGGGTTTGGACGGCCGTGTCAATGTGGGGACTCTCAATGGTGGTGGAGTGGAGTGGCAAACCAGGGAACCTAACAGGTGTTGTGACATGTGGGGGACCAGGAAATAATTTTGTGTGTCTGCCAGTCTATGTGGGGGTTGTGAGACCTCAGCCACGGAAGACCTAGAATGATTGCGGTATGGGACTGGGAAACAACGATAAGGGGGATGTCGTCCATGTGTTGGGGCTGGAGCGTGAGTGATAGGGGAACCGTGGCCAGATTCAGAGGGGATTTTCTGGTAGGGTGTCCGTCCAGGGCTTCCACCGTGATGGGTCTGGCTAATGGCAGGGTCGGGATCTGTTGGAGATCAGGAGAGGACAATACATCTGCCAGTGTCCCTTCTGTCCACAATACAGGCAAGCCCCTGCCTTGAGACGCTGTTGTGATTCGGACACCCCCACCTGCATCGGCTCGGGGGCGGACTACTCGGGGACAGGGACGTGGTACGCTCTGGGCGGTGAGCGCGGGGTTTGATACTTCTTTTTTGCAACTGTAGCTCGGGGGCTTGGGGTCGCCACACTGGACTTCCCTCTCAGGTGTTGGTCGAGGGAGATGGCCAGTGCAATACCTCGTCTAGTTTCTTGCCAACATCTCGGCACGCCAACTCCTTCTTTACCTCTGGACTCAGTCCTTTTTCTGAATGTGGTGAGAAGAGCCTCCTCATTCCACCCACCTCACTGCTGCGAGGATCCGGAATTCCAGCACGTAGTCGCTTGTCGACACGGTCCCTTGGCACAGCTTCAACAAGCGTGTACCACTTTTCTGTCCCTGCCCCGGATGATTGAAGACCGTCTGGAACTGCTTCACGAAGGTGGCGTTGGATGTAGTACTCATGCCACCACCTTTCCAGACAGCCACTGCCCAGTCCTGAGCCCGCCCCGTCAGCCTCTGGATCATCGTCGAGATCCGCTGTCGCTCTGTGAGCCCTGGGTTATTTGCAAAGAATAGCTCACAGCCCAGAAGGAGTTTGCTACATCCATTTGGATCCCCGGCGTACCGCTCGGGAAGAGCGGAGTGGTGCACATACCTGATGTGCGTTCCTTCTGGTTGGGCAGTGGATGGAGGTGGGGCTGGAGCTGTCACCAAAGGCACCGCCGATCTTTGGAGGTCCCTAGGGGATTACTACCAGGTGAGGATCAGTAATCAGGGGAACAAGGGACAGGTGGAGCAAATGAGCGGGGAACGACACAAACCAAGGAAGACACACTAGGAAAGGGAGCGAGGGATCTAAAAGGGCTGGACAAAAGTAAAGGAACATTAGTTTTCCGGGGAAAGGGAGCGGGACCGACCAACCGGGGATGAGGCGGTCGTCACATTTACTGAAAAAATAGTTTATCTTTCAGATAAAAAAATATTCTAGATCGAATTACTTCTATAAAGTATCTGAATAATCTTAGCTTTTTTTTATCTCAATGAGCTAAGATATACTGATTACACTGAAGATGCGTTCTATTGACTAGGTATTTTTTTGCAGTGGAAAGAACTCTCTAAAATAAAGTGGCCTCTTACAGTCATGAATGAACACGGTATAGCACACAGTGTGAACAGAGTGAAAAAAAAAATTCTCTGCATTTAACCCATTTAACCCATTCACCAATAAGGGGCACAAAATAATTAAAATAAAAGCAGAATGTGGGGACCTCAAGGGGACCTCCCAGTGGTGCCACGACACTCTGACCAGAAGCTGCCCCTCTCCAGGAGGAGCCAGTTCCATTATGTATTACCTGATGGGACGTTTGGTCCACTTTGTACACTGAAATCCAGTCATCTCTAATAGAATTAGTTTTTTACTCAAAGTCCAAATAAAATTTTCAGTTGTACTACCCAGCTGTTTGCATAGGTGTTGTACAGGCTTTAATTGAAACTTCTCAGGTTAGCACACAGGCACATGCAAATGTGACAGGACAGACGGTGGCGAATAATTACACATAATGTTGGTGCACTGCTCAGCATTAGAAATTCTGGAGTTTAGAGCCACGTGCAAATATAGAACTCTCACTATAATCTAATGTGCCATTTATAATCAGGTCTCGGGGATGTCAGTATTTTGTGTTGGATGTATCCGGTATAGCAGACATGTAGAAATGAGGTAAGCACGGTTTGTGGTCAGTGGCGATTCTTACTGTGGGTAAAACCCAAGGGTAATAATAGCTTCTCAATGGTGTGAAGGAAAGAGCGAGCAGCAGGCTGTTTTTTTCTTTTTAATGGTCCCTCATTTTCTTTCACCAGTCCAGCTGTTGTAATGTGTGTGGTGATGGCGAGTCCAGAATAGTGTCTGAATAGTGTAGAGTGGGAGGCATAAAGAGGGTGTAAAGAAAATAACCCCCCACCCTTCTGTCTTTAGTGGTTATTCATATCCTTTTACCATAAGCCTCTGAAATGCAACAACATCGACTAATTGAGATGAGGTGGAGGGCAGATGTGGAGGTCTGGAGGGGCCGACCAAGGCCAACTTTTATGAGGTTGAAAAGCATGTATCACACCCTCAGCCAAACTTCTTGGTAAAACCAGCATCAGAGTTTGCAGGCCTCCATTTCAGGCTCTGGTTATGCAGTATGACGACTAACTGATCTAAATAGTGCACGTACAAGCCAGCAAAGAGTGGATTGCGCTGCATCTTCAGTCATTAGCAACAGGATGTTCACCAATGACAGGGAAATTCTACCATAGCTCAAAAAGGGTATCATGGTAAGTTATTTAATTGTTATTTTATTGCAAAACACTGGGGCAGCTGGTGGCCTGGTGGATTAGGTAGTTGCTTTGGCATTCAGGACTCTGTCACCACACACCAATTTACTTGGGTGAGCTAAATCGGTTTTCACACTGAGCACAACGTTTAGTAGTGGATAGCAGTGGCGTAACTATAGCAGGTTCAGCAGGTGCAGTTGCACATGGGCCCGTGATCTCTTGGGCCCGTCACTATCCCAGACACACCTACTTAAAAAAACACAAAAAAACCCCTCAGCATTAAATTCCAACCATGAAATAAAAACATGTGTAATCCAGGTTTGCAGCGGTTTGCAGAAAGCTCTAGTAAAAGGGAGCAGAGCGGAGCGGAGAAGCATGGCTGCTGTGAAGCAGCTTCAGCCACAAGATATGAAATCTCGGGCTGTTTCGTTTTGCTGCAGATATTACAGTAGCACACACTTAGTACAGTATTTTTGTATTTATAAATGCAATCTATATAAACTACCTCTGTGCTTCTGGTTCTTTGTAGAGAGGATTGTAAGTCACCCTTAATGTGTATTGCTCATCTTCTCAGGGCATCAAGCATGGCTCGTCTTGAGCCTCCCCCGCTCAAAAGAAGAGAAACATGTGCCAAGACTCTTCTCAGTCTTGGCCCCCCAATGGTGGAATGAACTCCCCCTCCCCATCAGATCGGCAGAGTCAATCGCTGTTTTCAAACTTCGGCTAAAGACCCATCTCTTCAATGAGTCACCTTGGTGACTAATCTTATTCCTCCTTACCAAAAAAAATTTAACATCCATGCCTTCCTAAACAAGTTCCACATTCTTTTACAGGTGTTCTTGTGTAATGATTGTTGTAGGCATCAGTGACGTGTTGATCAGGTGTAGTCAGGTATCAATTTCAAGTGTTGATCAGGTGTACTAAGCTACAGTACCATAGGCGATTGGTGGAAGTGACTTAAACCTTGCTCTACATGTCCTTGATACTGTTGTGGATTACTTGCACTGTTGTACATAACTCTGGAAAAGGGTGTCAGCTAAATGGCATGAATGTAAATGCATGTATTAGATCTAAAACATCCTCAGGATACATTTAAACAGTATAAGGACCTGGATTGAATTATCACACCTAGACCCATCACTATGAAGTCACACCACTGGTGGGTATGATGCTTAGCTCTGGACCAGGAGGTAGCATGGCTTCAAATCCTACCTTCAGCATATCACCACTGTCTTGAACAAGACCATTAACACAAACATGCTCCAGGTACACTGCCCCCTAGAGTTACAGAATGATTGTCACTAACCAAAGGATCTGCTAAATACCATAAATGCAAGTGTCCACTTCACTAAAGCAGGCTTTGCTTTAGCCATGTCAGGGTAGCACATACATTTGAGCTTGAAATGATATTTGGTAAGGTACAAAAATTTCAAAACCGCTACCAGCTGCTTTCTATGCTAAACATGGCAATTAATTCACATTTAGCACTTGTACTCAACTATAATATAGGCATGTGTATCCCCATGGCAAAAAGTACAGACTTTCCAGAACCAATGCAACATACCACTCCAACAGTAATAATCAGCTGAGATGACAGTTTGCAGTCTGCCAGAAAGGCCCACAGACTAGACCTTGCTGTGGCTCAAGACATGTGCATGGGAAACCACAGGGGTACACAGAAATGTGGAAATACTGGCACAGATAAATAAACTTTAAGAAACAGTCCTATGTGCTCTGAGTGGAGGATTCCTGTGGCATTTTAGCAGCTGGAGTTTTAACCTGCTGTTGTGCCAGAATATAATTCCATGCGACCATAGTACATGTAGGCATGGGTCATCAGATCAGGATTCAAGACTGGAACAAACACGACAAACATTTTTATACAAAATCAAATTTATTG
>JBBKCR010002232.1:0-13180 GCA_037577295.1 Ladigesia roloffi | reverse complement strand
CACATATGGTATTAAACTAAAGATATTACACAAGAACAGTAGTTCTGGGGTGTTATTGTTGCTCTGCTTGTAGCTATATGTACATTTGACATATTCAAAAATGAATGAAGTTTATTTAATCAGAAACACACTTTGTTAAACAAAGAAATCTGACCAAATATGTTTTCCTGTCCTGCTTAAATAAACCTTTTTGTGTAAAAATCATTACTGAAGTGAACACTGTCGTTTTTAGACCTCACAGCTGGCACAGATATGGAAGTCAGCAGTTTATGGCCGGAGAATCTGTCAAGATAAAAATGAATATTTACACTGAATACATTAAACAATCTAAGTATTGACTACAAGAAGGACAGCTGAAATGGGGCATATATTGTATAACTTAAAAAAATGCTGTTATTATATCAACTTACCACTGAAATTACATCACAAACAGCACCAAAAACCAATAGTAAGCGGCGCGTTACAGTTGTTTGGAACTTTAGAGGCTCCCTATAACACGGAAGTAGGCCGGAAGTACCTCCATTGCTGGAAGTACCTCCACTGCTTACAACGGGACCCTATGGAAGTGTCTTATTATTGTTTTTGTGGTGAGTGATTGGGTGGTTGAGTGTGTGTGGGTGTAGAAAAAGCCAACCATTCTCTAGAATCTTTGTGGGATCAGCAAACTGATCGTGATGACCCAGGGTAGTTTTCCGTGAGGGCAACGTGACTGTGGTCAAGGTTCTGTGTTCTTTCCCTAGAAGGCTGGAAAACGCAGACTCAGGGGACTTTCCTACTTCCTGGTGGATTTCCCTCCAGAGGCAGCGGAGGGGAAGTCGCCCTCCAAGCAGTAAGCTGTGTGAACTTCAGTGCCTGAGAAATGACTGAGAATGTGTGTGTCTTGTTACATAACATGTTATCAGTAGTTCCATAACACAGAGAATATGATGATCAGGATTCAACACCCAGTGACAAAATACATCAATAGACCAAATAAAATAAATAGAACACAGCAACCAGAACACTGGCTAAATGGAACAAAACAAAATCTTTCTGTCCCTCTAGCCTCGTGGTGGGTGTGCAGCATGGGGAAGTCCTAAAATGTCCAACTGCCTACTCAGCAGGCTCCATGAGGGACCAGGCGATTTCCCCGCAACCTCTCCAGTGACTGTCAGCATGAAAAAGAACACAAAAAGTCCCTCGAACAACCTGGAGCGAAACTCCTGAACTCCACTCCCATCATAATAAAAGGCAAGAAGCGGAGAATGATATCGTCTATTTCTACCTAAAATACAGCATTTTTATGGATATTATAGAGACACAGTCTCTTTTGCTGTGATCCACAGGCATGAACACTGAAAGGAGAGAGAAATCCACCACTTTGGAGTAAAATCAGTATCACCCCCTGAAGGCACTGGGCCTGACGGGTTTGTGGAAGAGTGGACTTACACACAGAAAGAGAAAGTATAACCAGTGCCACCCCTGACCCCAGTCATCTGTTGTATATTTTTTTGAAGCCGAGAAGGCTGAGGAAATCACCAGAGTAGTTAACTGCCCCCCCCACATGATGTTCTGGTCACACATAGTCACATAGTCCTTCAAGGTACCTGCCATGACAGCCCTAAACACGTCCGTATTCATCCTGCTTCTGACAGCAGTCACATCATGGAGGAACACTTGTGACCCAGCTCCATTAGCAGCCATAAATTACATAAGAAAGTATAGACAACTTAACAGCTTAATTTCAAATCTATTGTGTTTATATACAGAGAGAAAATTTCAATGTTCAAATTCTTGTAGACCTAACTATGGCTCAGTGGCGTTTGCGCTGAATATGTGGTGTAAGTTTGACAAAGTTTTCCCAGACTTAGCCCTCCCTATGTGGGTATTAGTTATTAGCATTCAAACAGCTTGTTTTGTTTTTGTGTAGTATATAAAGTGGAGCCCTGGAAAAGTAACACAGATGAGCTCGGCATAAACTCCAGCTGGACACTGTACCACACAATATCAAAGCCAGGCACAATTGCAAGCTGGGCAGATCTCTTTCAGTGCTGTTTGGCTTTGCTTCTGCTGATTTTGACCAGGCAGTTACTGGAATAACACTGGGAAGAGGGCCATGTCCCAGGTGGTGCGTTGGTTACTGCAGCTTAAATTATTTTTTCTGTTTTCTTCTTCTTAATATTATTAACTAGTACTACTATTGAAGTTTTGGTATTTGTATATACCTTAAATATAAATATTATTTTAGTAATTTGTAGTATTACTCAATATTCGCTGTTGGAAAAATTAGTTACTGAAATGTTGATATTGAGATCTGTACAAAACTATTCCCACTTCAGTATACACTGAATAAATACAGTATATAAATATATGTTAATGCTGGGCAGGGTAATATGCAAAATTAAATAGAAAACCAAAGCTATTTGTCTCTGCAGGGCATTCACATTTTATCCAGTTTGTTATAGACAAACAAGTTACCCTCAGAGTCCAGAGCATTAGAGCAGCTGCAGAGTGGGACCAAATTAATGTCTATGTATCTGAATGCTGTTTCATTAAAGTCCTTTTTAGAGTAATGGTGAAGCTCATGGGCGTGGTCACCATTCAATCAGAGGGAGATGTGTCCCCTTCACATCTCATAAATATATGTTTGGAGCCCACGCGATCACAGGAAGAACTCCACACAGAAAGACCCTGTGCCCAACCCAGGAGTCGAACCCAGGACCTTCTTGCTGTGAGGCAACAGTGCTAACTCCTGTACCACCTTGCCACCCCTATATCAGACTTTAAAGCCTAATTTCAAAGGAAAGACAAAATATTAGACATGATGCAATATTAACAGATCTTGACAAATAGAATTGCTTGTACACTCGAACAAAATGCCAATAATGACCTTTGAGGAACTTCTAGTAGTGTTTACCATCCATCTGGTCTCATTGCGAGAGGTGAGTGTCGATTACGGCAGTGTTTTTACGTTCAAAAATAAATTCTAGTGATCTCATTTTTTTTCTCAGAGCTGGATACATATCTACTGAAGAGCTGTGGGTGAGCTTAAGCAAGGCCATTGGACACTGAAGAGTCTGGAGAGATTTTAATATATTGTCCTTTTTTTCATATGTTGTTTAAGGTTCTCCCAACAAAGTGCAATTTTTCTTTATGTTCTGCAACAAAGGATATCACAGAAAATTTTAATGAGATTATTTGGTGCATTTGTGTGCTTTCTTTATTTCAAAAGATTAAAAAATATTAATAACGCAGCACAGAAAAAGCAAACATATATTGCACAAAGTAAGCAAACATATCATGCATAAATGCCATGTGTGTGACTATGGGAAACAACAGACAAGAGGTAGAATAATGCAGACAAATTGACAGGGGCTTTAAATGCATAAAGTCAATCTGCTACAGTCCACCAGGGACTGTAGTTAAAGTAACTGAGAGTGGTGACAAGTGCTCATAACTAAAACTTGTATGCATTTCACCAATTGATTCACCATTGTTAGCGTATGTAACTTTGGTTTAAAGTACTTGGTTAGTTGACTGATAGGTGACAACTCATTCAGTGTTATCATGCATTTGATAATGAAAACTAGCTTATAAATGACTCAGCTAGGTTAATTAACCTTGGTTAATTGACTTTAACACTCTGAGTAATATCCTAATACTCGTAAAAGCATTACATAATTAGGAAATATTAGAGTCCTGTTAGCATCTTTATAGCCATAGAAGTAACTAGCTTATTATTTGAACATGCAAACATTAAGAGCAAGCAGCTGGTGGCCTAGTGGTCAGGACTTTGCCCTTGCAATCAGAAGATTGTGGGTTTAAACCCCCGTTTTGCCAGTGACACCACTGAGGTTCCCTTGAGCAAGATATTGTTCCCACACACTGCTCCCTAAGGCATTGTGTTCCAGGCTACCTGCTGCTTCACTTGGTGAATGCGTTAAATGGTTTAAATGCAGAGAAATAATTGTATAGTATTCACACTGTGTTCTGTGGTGTAATGAAGTTGCAGCTTCACTTTGGTTTTCCTTTAGTAATATTATGTCTCACCATGCAGAAAGGTTTACATCCCCTCAATAAATGATGTCGACAAAACACCACGTAAACACAATAGCGACGTTTTGAAAACATGAAAAGGTTGCATGCAGTGTTTATTTTACGTCACACCAACACGCAGCACGAAAGCCAGTTTGGCATTGATTTGCTCCAATAAGCAGAAAACTGAGCTCACTGAGCTCCTCTGTTATGCCTTATAACATTGACAATAATGCTGACTACAGCTTGATCCATGTTTCAGTGCAGAACTATCCACAAAGAGTACCCACATGTAAACATTCTGGAGAGAACAATGACTGCTCCCACAGGTAGATACATGTAACTACAAGTTCAAAAACAACATCGATTGAACTCCAATGTAACTATAAATGTGTTATGAGTTTTTTTTCACACTGACTGGAATGACAGGGGCAAAATTAAGAAATTGTGTTCCTCTGGGCAATATACATTCAAGGAGAAAACAATTCATATGCACTGATAGAGTTCAATACAAATATAAGACACAGCAAGGGTAAATAGCTGCCGCTCGTCAAGATATATTCTAAAAAGGAAGTTAAACACAGTTCTAAAATTTGGGTGGGCGGGGGGGTAGTGTAATCACAAGGGGAAAGGCAGCATTAGATCATAGAAGCATAAAAGGATTTCAAAATGTTTCTCAGATCATTATGGTCAGTGCCAGCTGAGTCATTCCGTAGTTAGGGGTACATTTCAGAATATCCAAAACGTTTTTTTTTTTATTATTATGTTGATGGCTGCATAGTATACACCTTTAATATGTTAAAATCATAACTTGCCAAACTTAATCTCTAATGAATAATTAAATATCTGTGAAAAAAAAAATTATTGGACACATATTTTGTGTTACGGAAAAATGTTTGGTCACAGAAGACATGTATTAGGTACTTCAGATATGATAATACAATTTTTTGAAAGATTTTTAGTCTATCAAACACGGGTTTTGAGATTGTGTGTTTTAAATGATTGGATGATATGAATTGTGAGCTTTATATTGCTGATTCTGTGGGATACTAACCTGAAAGATGGACATTTTCTCCACATCAGTCCACCTAACCCTGAATGTAGAAACATGTTTTTATCCAGAGAGAGACACACAGGGCCAGATTTTCACGGTCAGTCGCGCACTGTCAGAAGCGCAATAGTCTTTGGGGAAGCGGCCAGCGCCGAACGATATAATGCCCGTAGGAAAAATTAATAATGCACCCGGTGCATAGTTCAAATGGGTTGTCTTAAATGGGAAAATTAGTCATGGGTGTGTTTTGGGTGTAGCATGCAATGAACCAATCAGAGTTCACCCTCTCCCTTCCTTTAAATACCCGGCGCATTGTCAATGGCGTGCTGTGTATAATGGGGTGAAGACACGGATCCTCCCAAACCCTTTGCTAGTGGTGCTTATTGTAACAGCCCACTTATCCATTTTAAAAAAGTGTATTTAGTGTAGTGTAGATATAATTGTTATTGCACACGTTATTTCAAAAACACCATATAACAGTGCTATAAAAATCATCTACACCATAAAACTCAGTAATGAGACGTTAAACATATTTGTAATCAAATAAACATTGAATAAGAATTCTATTAAAAAAGAATCGCTTAAACAAATCTGCATACAATGTCAGAGCGTTTTATAACTCATGGAGGCTCGATCAGGGGAGGGTTTCGCAAAGCAGCAATGATTTTCCCCGTACGTTTTTTTGGTTCTTATTCCAAATAAAGTAGTTTATAGGGTCAAAAAGATGTGTTCTTTCTTGTGATTTAGTTTAAACACATTAACTGCCCATGTCGCTGTTACTTTGGAGTGAACAATTGTTTAGTTATTGACAGGGGGGTCAACTGGTAACACGGTTGACATTACTTCTTGGACACTCAAAAAATAAACGATATAATGTGCATTAAAACAAAAACACTTTAAAAAAAACACATTTCTCATGTTTTTTATTTTTTTTAACAAATATGTGAAAATTGTGTACAATTTTAGTTGTTTTGAACAACCAAACTATTTAGCAAATCAGACATCCCAAAAACAGCACGTTGCAAAACAAAATACAAAAATGAAAAATTGGATCTGTTGAATTTTCATATAAAATTAAAGAGAAATGGTCCCTGAAATTGAATTAGTAATTTATATTAAATAAACTTTGAACTATCAATTTATAGTTGATAAACATGTTCCATGGACATGACATGTACTCCTAATTATAGAATGACTCGGCTAACTATTTCCAAAAGGGAGGCAGCACACAGCTACTTAGCTTTTTGAGGGGTGAACATTTGCCAAAATCCTTGTCATGTCCATGCTCCATTTAATTTTGCAAGTGTATCATCCACGACTTGGAGTTTTTTCCTAATATTTCCAAGAAGGCTTTGCAGAACATTGTTTCGAATTAATATTCAGCCTGCCACCTGCTGCAGTTGTGGTAGAAATTTGATGGCAGGCAGGCCTACCAGTTACATTCCCAAAACCATGACTTTCAGTCTCTGCAGGCTCTGTTACGTTGATGAGATTTCCATGTGTTAACTGTGCCAGTTTTCAGTTTAATGAAATTTTTGCTTGGGGCCCCAACAAACCCTAGGATCGTCTGTGCACTGAGGTACCCTTGAGCAAGGCTGCCTCACTGGTGGCTAGACTTAGTGAACAGGGTAAATGCAGAGACATCATTTCACTGTGTGTTGTACTTGTATGACTATGCATGTGAAAAAATTTGTGATGTGCAACATGTTATTGCCAGAGGTGGACAGTAATGTAAAGTAAAGTACATTTACTTGAGCACTGTACTTCAGCACAATTTTTTAGTATCTGTACTTTAATTGAGTAGTCTTTTTTTTTGGAAACTTATAACTTTCACTTCACTACTGATTTTTTATCAAGGTTCTCATTTCTTGTTACTTTCAGTTCTGAAAGTGGACGTTAGGGTTAACTTTTCTAAAATGTGACTGGTGTTTTCGCAGATGAGAGATGACTGATTAGAAATCACCAATGGTGTTACGTCTGTACGCTGTAACACTGCAATGCCAGCATTTCTTAAACATGGTCATTCAGCAGGAGAATGGATGGAGACAGAAACAATGCCACCAATCCCTATCTAATTGTGAAGTTTTACATTTAGTGTGGATATTTCTGCCTTCCTTGGGGACCCAGGGGAGATCATGACACGTCATATTTTGCTTGACATTCATTATAATTTCCATTATATAGCCATGTGCATACATGGCTTTGTATTGACTTATATACTGTAAAATGTTGGTGACAGAGCATTATAAATTAAATAATCATTAACAGCAGCATCATTAACAGCAGTTTTTCATGAGATTTCATCCTCAATCCTCCACACATTTCAGTCCCCCATGATGGAACATGGAGGAATACATGCATAACAGGTGACATAATGTGGAAGATACACCATACTGAATTTCCTGTTGGATTTCATTACATCCAAAACCTGTTTCCTGCCCTATAATACTCTTTCCAAACCAACTACATTTTCTAAATTTAGCACTGAACTCTGGGATTTGTCATCCTGTCTTCCAACAGCTAAATATTTCCTGTTATCAAGTCTCTCTACCACGGTGTAACACAGTAATTATGTATCCATTATCCAACAAAACAGTGAAGTTGTTCCTTTTCATTACTCTAGTGAACTGCACTGAGAAACACAGTTCGCCATTGACCAAAACTCTCTCTCACATCCAGGATATCTTCATTAGTAAGTAAACCAAGGGTCACAACTGCCACTCGTTCAAACTGTTTCAGCTTTTTTTACCAGTCAAGTCATTACACAGCTGTAAACATCTAGGCACAGCATTTCTTGGTGCATTATTTTTCAAAAGGGGAAACACTTGTCTATATGTGAACTGTTTCATTATTTGTAAGGGAACACAGTGGGTGCCATGAAATATCTTCCCATTAAAAGATAGAGTCTGGCAAATGAAGACATAAATAGATAGCAAGAACATTAAGGTGACAAGGATTACCAATGCTGGTAAAATGCATGGGGTAGTCTATCCCTGTAGTACAACCATGCTATAAAAAGTAACCGATTCATCCACTCGCTGGCTTTCCAAAACGTTCTTTTGCTGAAACGAGCGAAGCTTTCTTGTGAGACAGCAAGGTGGTTTAATTCTCAAGAGTTGATCATGTTCAGGAACACTTTTACCTTTATAGTATGGCTCCTCATGGTGTCTACTCTATGAGATAGATAGGGTGCCTGCACCTACATTTTAATTTTGTTTTTTGGCTCATTGCATAACTACAAAAAAGTAAATTTGGGAACGGTGGTGGACTAGACCCAAAACATTTGTCTCCCATTGTAGGTATGTACAAGTTCGATCCATCTGCAGAGAGATGTCAGCCACTGGACCCCAAGAGGTTTAAAGCTTTATTGGTGAGAATATAGGAATATATTTTTAATGAATTCATATATTTTGCAAAGTTAATGTGAATGTTACCAATACCCCACACCCCATAATTACAGCTAAATACAGAATTGTACGTTTTGGAAATTAGCCTAGACTTATTTACAGGGTGTGAATACTTAAGCCCATGTGAATATTTATTTTTTGTTTAATAGTTTGCTGTGATTATGGGATATAAAATGTAGCTTAAAAATGAACATAAAATGACTTTGAGATGACTGCAGTGTAACAAAGTGTGAAACATTGAAAGGGGGGTGAATACTTCTTGGATGTACTTTATTACCATTATTGGGATCCACCTCATCTTTCCTTCTGCAACAATTTGACCATTATAAAATCCCAATTTATTGTGCTTACATTTAGCCAAAATGTTGCTTGGAGGCTGACTTGCCTGGCTTTGCTAGCTCAATGTAACTGGAACACGTGCCTCGTAGTCACAGACCTGAGTGTCACTGGCCTCTCTGAGCTGTGTTCATCAGCCCTGGTTTGTGTGTTCACACTTTAGACAGAATAATGCTATATCTAAGGACATTAAGGTGTGTAGCAGTGTTATTGGTGTAAAACTAAATAGTATGTGAGCACTGTATGAGAAACAGGCGATTAAAAAGTCTCAACGCATCCTAAATCCTCTGCACTGTGAATTCCAAGCCTTGATCTCTGGCTCTTGTTTCAAATAACCATTAGTTAGAACCAATAGATATAAGCACTCCTTTATACAATCTGCTGTCCAGTTCATAGTTTTTTGTGCCGATTGTGGGGGGGCGGGCAGCTTAACGGATTTCAAACAGGCTCCTAAACGAAAGCTGGCACTTACCGGTGTGTGTACATTAGCCGCGCATGCTGTTTTTTGCCTCTGCGCCGGTTTAGCGGGGTTTGACGAGAGGCGGGTGCCTGCCCTGCCTTAATAAAGAACAAACTGGCTGCAGAAGCTGGCACAGGATGCGCGCAGTCTAACAGAAACGAGCAGCAGCCCAAAGGTAAGTGCTGAACTGATAAATGAAAGAGTGTAGTATTGTTTTCTATATCGTTTTGAAGGTAGGATGAGAGCTGTCCTGAAGCGAAACTAGAAACATTTTAACCTCTTACTGTCCATAAATGTGACAGAAAAAGGCAAGTTTAAACTAATTTAACTAATAAATGAGCAATGGAATAAATATGATGGAAACATACAGACTTAAAAAGGAAGAGCAAATCTCCAATCCTCACTCCGTCCAAAATCATTTATTCTTTTAAAGAAATTCGCGTTTTGCTTGTTTTCTATATTGGCACAGGAAACTCTTACAGGAAATTCTTACAGGAAATATTTTTTTCATTGAACGCCTGTACATTTTAGTTTGGGCAAAATTGTGTAAAAAATATAATGCCAACACTTTGATATTCAGTGTCACGAATTTATGTTTAATATTTAATATCCGACTATATGAAACAACATCTTTGTTACAGATCTACCACCTGGTTAAGTAAATAACACTGAGAGATTTTTGAAAATTCACCTAATCTTGTACTGTGTTTATACAGGTCTGAGTGAGTTTTGCTCAGTTATACTATTGCACATGATGTGATATAAACATATGCCAATAGTAGTTTTATCCAAAAAATCCACCCAAAAAGGAATAGGGTTTGATTTGGAAATTTGCTCTTGTATTGTAGTTACAGCACATTGACTTTGATTTATGTTGTGTGCTAAAGAAAAAATCACATGCAAGCAAATCTACTGTTTAGCATTTTATACAAAAATTGAGATCTGTTTATTCTCATGACAACAGTACATAGTGTATACAGTATACATACAGCATCCTCCAGAGCTATTCAATAATAGCATCATTTGAGAATTCTTTTACTTATGTGGAAATGGTGATTCTGAGCTTTTGAGCTCTAGTGAACTCTATTAAATATTTCAAACAGCTATTTTGGTGAGGCTGGTTTGTTGTCACTTTAGTGCATTTCAATCGAAAAATAAAATAATATACCAGGTCAAAATTGGGCAGATTTTAAAATAAAGTGCTATTTAAAATACATTTTCAGAACAGTATTGTCTTTGAACAGTGTGGTAGTGTGCTCAATCAACCTATCCCCAATCACGCATGTTTTTGGTGGTGAGACAAAACCAGAGGAAGCCCACACAGGCAGGGGAACGGGGAAAACTTGCAAACTTCACACCCGATCCTGTGCCCAATTTGGGAGTTGAACCTAGGACCTTCTTGCTGTAAGGCAACCCCTAACTAACCCCTGTGCCACTGTGCCGCCCCCATGTAATCGGTCTACCAGGAAACTGCACTGACAAAAGTTCCCATTGGCTTGGAATGCAACGTGTGATTAAATGTGTTATTTTTTTCAACCGGTTATTTATTTTCAAAATAATTAATCACAATTTTTGCGTTAAACCCCCACCACTAAAATACATATATAATTAACATACTCTGTAGTTTCTGCAGACTACCTGGTTGTTGACAGTCTGACGGTCAGCACATCAAATCTACCAGTATTGTCAAAAAAATGTGGTGTCAACAAACACATGCAGCACTAAAGCAGCATCATTACATTTAAATTATATAAAAAAACTGAGAGTATACTACAGATGTGAACATGTCATGTTTTAACTTTCTCTATACATTTTTTTGTTTTTCAAGGAAGTACAATTTTGTCTCACTAGAAGAAAATGTCTAGTTTATTCATATTAAATAAATAGAGGCTGCTAAGCACCTCTGAGTACCCTGAGCAAGATACCGTCCCCACACACTGCTCCCCTGGCACTGTGTTCCTGGCTGCCCCCTGCTTCTCTTGGTGAATGGGTTAAATGCAGAGGTGGGTGAATTTGGGGTTTACATTGTGTGCTTTGGTGTGTACATGTATGACATTATTAGATACTAGGACTTGATTGAACAATCCCTTAAATAATCAGCATAGCTTCTTCATCCACAGCCAGATGCTACTTCGTTCCGCAGCCTCTGAGAATGCCTTCACTGCTTGCTGAAGGGCCTGTCCTTTCACCCCCATCCTCTTCAGGAGCCAAGTTGTAGTTTTGGCAACGAACCCTCTGCACCCCACTTCTAATGGAAACACTTTAGTACGAAATTTGCGTTTGGGTATACCTGGGCAGCTAGATCAGCATACTTGAAAAATTTCAGCTCATATGCCACTTCAACAGCTGCTTCCCATGGTACTGTTAATTCCAGTATATACAAAAGTTTTTGAGAAGTTGATCACATGATGATGTCCGGCCTGAGGGTAGTTTTTACTATCTCTGTTGGGAAGATGAGCTTGTGGTCAAGGTCAACCTGCATTTTCCAATTCCGACCTGGGTCAAGGAGGGAGGTGTTCGCTCGAACTTTCTCACAAAACAAGTGGTGTTTGAAGAGCCACATCTAAGAGGAAGAAGGGCATTGGTTGTGTTTCTCTGTTCTTCGAGGATTTTACCCAGCTGGCACAGGACCTGGTTGGTGTAATGTCCTTGGGACAGGCAGATTTTGCAACCGGTCATAATGTGCTTCAATGTTGCAAGTGTTTGACAGATTGCACATGTAGGATCATCTCCTCTCCACTGGTGTACATTGGAGTTCGAAGAACCATATCTGGCTCTGATGATGAAGCTGGGTCTGTTTCCTTCCATTTTACCAAGATCTCCCTCCTGGTCCACTGTCCCTGTTTGACCTGTGAGACTGCCTTTGCGCCTCTGTCTGCCTCCTCTTGGCATCGAAATTCCTCCATCACTAGTTTTCTCCTTTTAATGGGTGTAACCGTTTGCCAGATTGGTCGACATGCACCAAATCCAAGTCCTGTTCTTCCCTCTTGCACTTGCCCTACGATGTCTCCATGCCTGAGAGCAGATTTTGCTCATTCCACAGCCTCTGCTGGAGTCCATTTCCTCCAAGTTGCTATTCTGGGTGCAGCTGCTCGTATTGCTGCATCATTAGACTCAGTCAGAGTCATGCTCATTCTCACTTTAGTACACATGTATTCTTCAGTGATACTGGAGACTGACAGTTCCAGAGCACTATGCCCATACACGCCAATAGTGCTGAGGCATCATGGGAGCCCAAGCCATTTCTTGATATATGAGGTGATGGTTCTCTCCAGTTCAACTTTGGTGATTGGGACCTCATGTACTGTTAGGGGCCACATTAGGCGGAGGAGAAGTCTGAACTGCAGACACCACAGTTTCAGCTTGCCAGGAAGTGGGGTCTTGTCAATGCTGAAAACACCTTTGATGGTTTCCTCCCTTATTTGATCATTCTGATATGAGTCTTTAAGACTTTGATTGTACCATCATCCCACACTGTAAACCCGGATAAGTTGATTGTACTTAAACCATTTTCGTCAAGTGATTGCCTCAAATTATTTAAGTTATTGACAGTAAAAAAAATTAATTTCTTAAAGTATAGTCAACTTAAATGTACAATGGTCAGAACTTAACATTTTTATGGTATATGCACTTAAATGGTTTAAGTAATCCGCAATAGAATTACAATTTAGAAGCTACTTAAAATATAAGTCAGAACTTAATATTATAATTCAAATACACTTAAAACACACATCCTAGTTTTATTGAAAATATGAATATATTAAAATTGATATATTTGGTATAAGAAAATCTCAATTAAAATTGTTGTCAATGATCACACAATGCAGTACTTTTCATTTATTTTATTGAAACACAAAACGGTCCAACAAATACATGTTAACAATGATGCTGTGTGAAATACCAGATTTTTTG
>JBBKCR010002165.1:0-13185 GCA_037577295.1 Ladigesia roloffi | reverse complement strand
GGAATACTTACAAGGCTGATGCAAATAGTTGCCTCATTTTTTTTAAGTAGAGCAGGCTTTGATTTTTTACAGTGCACACGTCAGGGAAGTCATAGATTCTAAGTTGCCCCAAGGTGTGTGTATCTAAGTGATGGACTGGAGACCTGTTCAGAGTGTTTCTCTATTTTTGCTTTATTACTGCTGGGACAGTCTCCATGATACCCCACAAACCTAGCTAAGAATAAGTGGCTCAGATAACAAATCAATGGATGGATGGGGGTATGGATGGATGGGGGTATGGATGGATTTTATGCAGCCCATTTAAAAAAAATATTTTCCCAACATCAATTTATGACTTTGGTGTATCTCAATTCAAATTTGCAAGAAAAAACTGAGAAAGTCATTTTTCTCTGACATGGACTGGTTAAGATATTTTATGTAAGTGGCTACTGGCCTACATTCCATGACCCTTAAAACATGTGCCCCACTTCTTGGTTGCTGTGGTAAGTCGGTGGACACTAACGGCAGTAAGAGGGGCCCTTCGGCTGAGCTGGAGCAGGCAGCTCCAGCGGATTTGGAACATGTGTCTCCCAAGGCTGAACTCGGCGCCATATGCTTCAAAGCCTTTCCCCGAAGCTGGCCTGAATCAAAGGCGTATTGTTTGGGAGCACGGCCACTGCGAGGCTGCAAACAGGCCGTCAGCTCACTCCCCTGCTGTTCTTTCTTTTTATACACACCATAAATAAGAGAAACAGAGGGAAGAGAAGGAGCAGCGGACGTCAAGGAAGGCCATAAATGAGAGGGAGAGAGGGAGAGAGGGAAGGAGAGAGAGAGAGAGACAGAATGTGGAGAGAAGCGAAAGGAGGGAGAGACAGAGAGAAAAAGAGAGGGAGAAAAATAATTTGCTGTAACCTTGTTCAGCTGCCTGCATTTTAGGAAGCCTGCAGCTAGGAGGGTCAAAGAGTTCACAGAGTTAACAGGGAAGGGAAGAGAGAAGAGGAGAAAAGACAGGAAAAGAGAACAGAACAGAGAGAAAGAATGAGTATGACACAGCAGACGTTTTTAAGTTTGTTTACACTGAATACATTCTTAATTCACATGGCTTGCATATGTGGATGAAGTCTGAAAAGAGTATAGTGTGTATTGAGTGTAGAGCGTTTAGAATGTATAGTGTGTATAGTATAGAGCGAGGGTTAATGTGAATAGAGTGTAAGGTGTGTAGAGTGTACAGTGTGTATTGAGTGTAGAGATTGTAGCGTATATAGTGTGTATAGAGTAGAGCCTGTAGAGTGTTATGGTGGGTATAGAGTGTAGAGCGAGTGCATAGTGTGTATAGAGTGTATAATGTGTATACAGTTTGTAGTGTCTGTAAATATTGTCTAGTGTTTTGTTAATAGAGTATAGAGCATGGTTATAGTGTGTATAGAGTGTTGAGCATTTAGAATGTGTGGGGTTTGTAGGGTGTATAGTGTATATTGTGTTTTTTGTGTGTATAGATTATTTAGAGTGTTTAGGGCGTATAGTACTGTGTATATAGTGTGTGTTGAGTGTAGAGTGTGTATTGAGTGTAGAGTGTGCATAGAGAATAGAGTGTATAGTGTGTATAAAGAATTGAGTGTATAGTGTGTAGAGCATGTAGGGCGTGTAGAGCAGGGCTGGGCAATTAATTTCCTCAGGGGGCATGAAACACATTAAAATTTTGAAATGTGTTGGAGGGCCGAACCAACAATAACTTGAACTTAATTCTGCTTAAACTATATATTTTGTTGAGCTGAAACTGATAATAGGAATATTCAGTAAATATTTATGCAAATGTATGAATTGTGGTGTAGGTCGAAGAGGATAATAATCCTATAAAATTATTTTTATTTATTTAGATTCAGATTTGTTGATGACAAGAAACAATTTGAGACCTAAACTGCATCAAACACAAATATCAGAATAAGAAAAGAAAACAGAGAACAATAAAAATATTAAATACAATCTAGTAGCAACTGTAAAACAATTTAAGGGTTTATCAACACACAAAGCATTTAAATTCAAAGCATGCTACAAAAGCGTCTTTCTCAAATGAGCTAAACGTCTTGTCGCTGTGAGTGGTTCGCCCATATGCACTGGTGTACGTGGTATTCAGAGTGTAAATGCGTACCTAATTTGTGCTCTCGGCCCTGTCGGCCCGGCCGCGCGTTGTTTCACTGCCCGAGACCAGGACGAGACACCAATCTTCGGCGGGCAGGATTAAAAAGACCAAGTGTAGAGTGCATAGATTATAGAGTGTGTATTGAGTGTATAGTGTGTATAAAGAATTTAGTGTATAGTGTGTATAAAGTGTATTGGGTGTATAAGGTGTAGAGCATTTAAAGTGTATACTGTGTATAGAGTGTAGAGTGTATAGAGTGTATAGTGTGTTTAGAGTGTATAGTGTGTATAGAGAGTAGAGTGTGTTTTGAGTGTATAGTTTGTATAGACAGTAGAGTGTGTATTGATTATATAGCGTGTAAAAAGAATTTAGTGTATAGTGTGTATAGAAAGTAGAGCATTTATTGAGTGTATAGTGAGTATAGAGAGTAGAGTGAGTAACATTTGCGTATGTAGTGTACAGGGTGTACAGTCATACCACTCTACACACTCTATTAAGAAAGCCAGATAAAGAGACTATAGTACAACAAACCACCACAAACATATTATTCAGATTAGCCAGAAAAAGAGTAAGAGAGAGAGAGAGATTATTGTTCTCTTTTCTAATGAAATCCAGCTCTGCTCCACACAGCTAGAGGAAACCTCTAAACAACAGTTAAGATGTTTTGTGGTTTTGCGTTGATCACTGAGGGAGACAGTGAGGAGCAGATGGAGCTTCACCCTCATCCAAAAACAACAGAGACAAAGCAGTGTGTGAAACACACACACTCACATCTCCCAATAACCCAATCAAAATGAACACATGGAACATGGAGCACAAACAGCCCTCCAGAGCTAGGCAATACACACAAATACAGACACTGGTGTCCTAAAACTATATTTAATTAGCTAATTTAATGCACTGATATAAAACTAAAAAACATAATCTGTTTGTTGTTTAATATTATAAAATGTCCAATTCCAGGAAACAAATTTTAGTTTCCGATATGATTCCAGCATCATCAATAAAGAATACTAAAGGAAACAAAATAAAACAAAATAAAACTTTCTGAAAAAGTGGTTTGTGTCTGATTGATGTTCACTTTATGATTAACTTTAGGGTAAATTACCAATTTTTACCCAATTATGTAACCACACAATGTTCCTCAGTTGGGAGAGTGAAAGTTAGCTTGTGCTTTTACTAAGACAAGTGTTGCAGGTAAACACAGATGGGAAATATCACAAACTGACAATTCTGTTATGTCAGTCAAGAGACACGTGTGCTAACGTCACAGTTATGAGGGGTAGAGGGTGGGCCATCCACCCCACCTAGAGAAAACAGAGAGGCTCTCTTTGATTCTTTTGACATCTTTAAAAAAAAAGGAGTACAGAACAAAATTATCTAATTAAAATTCAGGTTTGAATAAAATAGTTTAATCACAGAGTAGCAGCATTCATGATGCATGGTCTCGTTAACTTAATGTGAACTTATGCAAATATCAGATGAATCCATGACATATGGCAGTATGTTTATCATTCGTAATGTGTAAAATACATTTCTCACACACTCATATTCGTAACATGTGCACACACACAAATGGACCTATTAAGTGCCATCATAATTGTTGTTGTCATTATGTCCATATTAAGCACCTTAAATTTGGCTACATGTCAGCTAAAATATGGTAGGTAAGTTACTGTGTCTATAGACGCCTACAGTCTCATAGTAGATTCTGAAAGTGGTAAAGTTTGACAGAAGACTTTTATGCAGTGTCATTTCAATGTACAGGAGCACATGGCTGCATGTAGTGTGAATGTAGTAATATTTATATTTTAACAGCCAAACAACCTATTATTCTGAGGATCCAGTCTGGGGTTAATGTACATACAATAAATATTTGGCTGTTCAGTGCCTGACCCCCACGTAGCACTGCCTATGTTACCAAGTAACCTAATATAAATATAATTACAGTGTGGACAACAAGACAATTGTTTTGATGGGTTACTAAGTGATAAGACAGATATCAAGTGCAATTAAAGTTAAAGGATTGCCTAGAATTAGCCTCACAAACAGTTAACAGCATGTCAGACATAGACTCTTACATATTCTTTCCATGGTATCAGAAACATGTTGCAGTTGAAATATTTTCAACCAAAAAATCAGCAGTTTATGAAATAATGAATAGTGAATAATGGTAAAAATGGTTTTCTGGTTGTGTAGACAAATTTTTGTTTGTGTTTATGTGGTGTGTGTGTGTGTGTTTGTGTTTATGTGGTGTGTGTGTGTGTGTGTTAGCCTACTCACCTTACACTCTCCATTAACACACACGTCCAGAGAATCGTCTCTGCATGGTGTCCCATCCACCACGGCTGGAGCGCGCTCAGTGTAGAAGTTATAGCCCTCAGCCAGGCAGTTCAGAGAGCATGATTTTACCCCACCTGTAGACACACCCACACACACACCCAAGGGTCAGAGCAGTTTCTCCCAGCCAGAACCCAATCATATCTATCTTCATTTCACTCTTTTGATCATGTTAAGCCTGACAAGCTGTATAAAAGTAGGGATGCAACTGTTAAAGATTTTATTTTAGAATATCATCTAAATATCAAGGCAGTCGTTTCTTTAATGACTACATGAACAAAATACTGCCTCTAGAACTCCTGGGATTTTAACCTGCAACCCGCAAATAATACAACTACTTCTACTACTTGTTAATACATAAATAATAAAATAATAATAATAATAATAATAATAATTTTGTCTGTATTTGTGATACTTGAGTCTTACATCAGGTACATCATCAAAGTTATTCTCATAGTAAATTGCTTAAAGAGGAGTTGCAGTGGCTCTTTCAGCAAGTGAGTGAAGAGCAGTAGAGCTAAAATCAGTCACATAAGATGAATATGATGAATATATATCTATATATAATAGCTAGTGGCTAAAAACTTTGCTAGAGTTAAAACCAATATATATATACAGAGTTTCACCATTCATCTTAAGAGCCCAGTGTGCATTTTTTCATAAGAGTGGTTTTTCAAATAGTTTTAATTTTTCAAGTATTTTAATGAAGAAATTATTAGTAAAGAATATAGCACTTAGATTTTTAAGGAAGATTGTGCTAAAGTGCAAAATTTTACATACATTTTACTAATACATGGACATTTATCCATGTTTATAGATAACAGTATCCCACACAGTGTCAAAAACTCAACGCTTACATATAATGAGCTGAAATCTGTTCCTCACCCACATGGAACAGCATCCCTAATACTCTCCACACTGTTAAAATTTACAACGTTGCACATTGGCAATACAAACCCTGAAAACAAATTGTCTGCAAATTTGCCCCTAAATTTAATACTTCAGCAAAAGTGGGGACATACAGAGACACACAAGCGGAACATGGATGGTTGCGAAACAAAGCGCCGTATGTCTTGGAGAGTGTGGCTGAGGCTCTTAAACTGACTGATGGATACACATGGAATTTTAATGAGCTTTTTGTGGGCTTTTAAGTCAGTTTGTTCTTCAACAGCTGTTAGATGCTCATGAGCCAGAGGCTGAAGAAAGGGATAATAAGAGAGAGATAGAGAGAGAGAGCGAGAGAAAGAGAGAGAGAGAGAGAGAGAGAAAGGGAGAGAGAGAAAGAGCGATAGAGTAAGAGAAATAAAGACAAAAACAGAGGGAGAGAGGGAAAAGCCCAAAAGGTAAAGATTACATTTTAGTTGGCTTGCTTATGAACAGATCAGAGTGATTATGATCCTACACACACACACACACACACACACACACACACACACAAACACACACACATATATTTTCAACATCCTTTCGCCAGTTTGTCCTATAGAAACAGAGCCATAGAAAATGAAAGAGGGGAACTAATGCTCCATCAGCACATTCCCCAACAGCTGGAGATAATGAGGGAAACATGTAATTGTACACAGAGAATAAAACTTTAGACAACTTTTGTGTATTCTTGTGTGTTCTTTTGGATTTGTAATTAACATGCTCCTTCCATATGGAATAGTCCACTGCTCCAGTACTCCCTCCAGCCAGGTCTTGGAGGACACAGAGCGAAGCACATCTCCAAATCCAGTAAAGCACTGGTATGGAGGGACTCCCCATTCTGAGCCTCCATATGGGACTCCCTGTCTGAGCTTGAAAAGAATAGTTCAAGCAAAAATTTAAGTGACAGTTTCCTTTCGATTTAAGCCCCTCCAGAAGCTACATAAGCTAAACAACAATCTGAGGCTAGTGTGTGAAGTTTTATTAGCTGCATTAGCCTAGTAGTGCCAAAGTAAATCTTCAGGCACCAAACCTGTCTTGAATCGTTAACTACTTTTAGGGGCAAATATTGCAAATGTAACTTTTGACAGGCATGTGCACTTTCCAGCCCCCGACTACATCATCACAGTAAAGGAATTTGTCCAGTAGTTGTTGCTAGCACTGAGTGGGTATTGAGCTGCTAGTAAATAACTGGTTTCATTTTTTATTGTTTTTTAAAAGTTAACTAGTATTGTTCCTTCTTGTTTTTTCCCATTATCTACTATACTCACTTTAAGTCATACAAGTTGTATCAATCCTAATAACAAGTATTAACTATTGAAGCTCTCCACTGGAAAGTGCAAGCGGAGCTGGTGTGTAGGGACATGGCCAGGGTGGAGTTGGTGGTGTGTGCTGGATGTGCTGAGGAGGTTTTGGACGTGTTACAAACATGCGGACGGCTCCTGCCTGTGTGCATATAAACACGGCTGTATGAAACGCAGCATGGCTTTTTATGAACTGTCCTTGGCTGTCTGAACGGAAGTTGGTCGGCTGCAAGGGAGGCTGAATCTGGAAAGCGAGGGGGAGAAAAGAGAGGCAGAGCGAGAGAGAAAGAATAAGAGACACTATAGATATTGCAATAAAGAATGTTTCCATTCTTTATTTCAATATCTAAAGTGAGAGGTGAGAGAGTAGACGATAAGAGGATCAGGCCGTTCTGCAGTTCTCTGTTTCTCTCTCTCTCACGCTCTCTCTCTCTCTCTCTCTCTCTCTCACTTTTTCTTCACTTTTCTCCTCCATCACATCCATGCTCCTGCTGTTGTTACATGACAGGGGTTATCTTGGTGTGGTGTGCTAGAATGATTGACATATTGTCATGATTATACCTCCTGAGTGCAAATAAAGGTTGATTTGTTTTCATCATACTCGCCTCCTCTGTAGGGCCTCCACGTGTAGAATTTCCCCCGGAAAGGAACGCTGTCAAAATCGGAGCACTGGATCTCACGGAAATCCTGTGAACCAGGAGCGCACTCCTATAACACACACACACACACAAACACACACACACAAACAAAATTGAATACATTTTCTCCCACCCCTGGTATTAAAGGCCCCCTTGCCCTGTCTATTGCAGTGTGTTCACTCCCCACACCTGCTTAAAACTAGGAAATGTTTTTTGATAAACTGCAGGGATAGATTTGATTTGAGAGAACTGAAAAATGCAGTGCAGGGCCCTTCAGTACCATGATTCACTGGTCTAATTCAAACTAATTAAACTGATCAGCCATTTTAGCATTGGCAGATCACTAGCATAGAGGTTTCAGATCTCTAATAAACATCTTCAAATTGTATCAGTGTCCACTATAAATGATTCAGTCACTCACTGCTACGAATGATTCAGTAACTACCAGGAACAATTCTGGACCTACAATGAATTATGTAGTCACTACTGTGAATAAATACACCAACAGCATAGAGAACCAGCATATGGAATACATGTTGATTTGAGACTTACTTCAATGTTGCATGATCTGAACCGCTTCCTCTCCCCCAAACAGAAGCGTCCCCCAATGGTTGGCCTAAACCCAAGGAGAAAAAAAAGACAAAAACCTCACACACAAACAGAGCTCAGTCAACATCTGAGGGTGATTTCACAAGAACTCCCACAATCATCCTGTCAACCCCTTTCAGTGTCCGTCAGTTGCTCTTGCTTTGGATTCTGCACTAGCAATAATCTTTGCAGCTCTGGTTCAGCGAGTACACTGGGCTCAGTTGCAAGAATATTGTGAAATAATATCGTAGAAATATATAAATAAATGCAGTTTTACTAAATGATTAAGAGGTCGGTATGGCTGAGGTCAGTAAACATTAGCCTACTCATTTTATTACTGGAACACATCTGATTCAGTTCATCAGATATTTTTCCAGATCTCCACGAGCTGATCAGATATTGTTTACCTATAATGCCTTTTCTGAATGGCAAACATAAACAAACATTTGGAAATTGTTTAGAAATGATTGAGCTGCTTTATTCACACTCATCAAATTGCAATGTACTGTTTGTTTGGACGTTTGTGCTTATTCTAATATAAGGCAACAGTATTCTAGAGATAAACACGTGTTGGTCTATCGCCGGGAGATCCCCGGTCATACTCTAGCCGCGGCTGAGAGACCAAGAGAGCACAGTTGGCTTCGCTCTCTCTAAGTGAAGGACAGATCTCCCTCTCCCCTTATTAATCAGAGTGATGCTAGGCTGCTACACTGTTGGCTAACATAACAGAGTCAGCAGGCAGTATTTTGTTCCACATTACATGACTGGAACAAAATTAGTGGCAGCAAAAAGACACTTCATATGACTTAGGGGAAGCATCTATATATAAATGATCGTAGTGTGAACAACCTATCTCTGACACTTAGAATATAGCTTTGTGTTGAAAATAAATGCTTAAGGTAAACACGACAACTGACAGATACTGGATATCTTTATGACAGATCCTAAACTAGGTTGGAAAATGTACAAATATAGGAAACACTTTCATAAAAGTCCTAGCACTGTGGGACTCATGTTTGTTCATCTCAACTGCTGTTACCCATATTTGGCAAATTGTGCTAGTGCTGTCAAGGTTTTTCCGATATTTGCATTTTTTGTACAGTTTAATCATGTGCAGGGCAGCAACACATGTAACGCATTACATTTTGTTTTAAACTCATCTGTTTTGAGACCTGTGTGTTGTCAGACCCAGTAAAGAGCAGAATACAAAATGACTACATGTACCATGAGTCATAGGGTCTGCAGAGACAACTTTAGTCATAACACCTGAGGGGACCTGACTTTCTAACACAGCAACATATAACAACAACATAACTGCACAATTATGTAGCCAGGGAACACTAATCAACATTAACAGTCATGCACCTATTATCCAATGAAAAGAATACTGAGAATGTCCTTAAATCTTGCCAAGCCTACGCCATAAAACTGAAATGATTATAAATGAAATCAAGCCTTTTTCTCTCAAAATAAACATCGACTGAATAACATGATCATGCTGCTCTATTATACAGTAAAACGTTAGTAGGAAGGACATGAATTCCGAAGAGTTAATACTTTAGTACACAAGGTAATACCCATTTTATTCACTAGACATCTAGAGAAAGTCTAGCCATTCACTTGTAACAGCAGGACAGTTAGCAGAGTTAGCTAGTGAATAAATTGTGATCTTTATCTTGAAGGTTCATTTTTTTCTCCAAGCTTCAAATATTATTCAGGCTACATGCATCCAATCCCCATATGACCCACCTGGGGCTATCACAGTGGCGAATGGAGGAGGAGACTCCACCCCCACAGGTGCGGCTGCAATCTTCCCATGGCGACCACGGACCCCACTGACCATCCACCCCCTCCGGCCGAGTACCGTAGGGCACACATACCCGTTTATAGCACCACTATGTAGACAGAATGTAGGATCAATCTCACTTCATTGCTTGGAACTGCAAATAACTTCCAAAACATACCTTCATGAATGAGACAAAATACATGGCAGTCAATCAGAACAGTGTTCATTTACATATTCCTACAATATAGGCACCCTAACAAAAATACCCTGCTTAATAATTGAAGGTTGAAAAAGTGTCCTGTTACACGACTATTTTGTGTGCATAAACAAACACATATTAAGTGGACCTAAGGGAAGAACAATACAACTAAATCAAATGATAGCATACAATATGTAAAACATAATATTGGAAAATGTTAAGAAACACTTAATAATGATTCATTAAATTTAAACAGCCTAGGAAAAAAACTGAATCACTTCTTCAACCAGCAAATCCTGCAGTAAGAAGTCACTGAAAATGAAAACCACCAGGGAAAGGGATTTAAAACCACCAGGGACGTGCCAGACTTTAGAAGAGCTGCATTCTTAGTACTCACCCCCTTATCTATGGTGCTGGTTTGGCAGATGGTGCCCTCAGCTGCTGGAATACTGCTGGTTATGCAGCGATTACTCTTACTCATACACCACAGCTCGCTGCACACCTCCTGCACACACACACACCCACACACACAGACTTGTAAGTCCAAAGACAATAAAATAATATAATAAAAAAAAACTACAATTATTCCTTTACTGAAACATCCCTCATAATAATCCATTCAATTCTCATTTAATTTTATGCATCTGACATCTCTTTGTATATTTATTCTCCATTCATTACTTTTCTGTCATGTCTTTTTTCATTATTCTCTTAATTATTTGGTTGTGTCATTCCTTTGCTAGATTGTTTAATCAGAAGAGGCTGTGTTCCAGTCTTGGATCCTCTCATAGGGAAGATTTTCCTTGCCACTGTCACGCTTGGCTTGCTGCTAAGGAGTTTGAACTTGGAATTCTGTAAAGATGCTTTGTGACAAAGCACTATACAAATACATTTAAACGGGAAAAAAACACTGCCAGAACAGAATTCTAAATTGGCAGAGAGCCCCATCACCCTGACAAGTGTCTCTTACAGCCGCTGCACCATCCAGAAGACACTAATGAGAAATAACACACACATCCCAGCCTTTTTTTGGACCAGCTCCTGGCAGGACAGTTACATCCCGCACAATTCTTAAATGCAAAGTCCTGTTCCAGATGTCCTCCTACTGGCATGCCATAAAACACACAATACGCATAAAGCTCTGCTCAATAAAGACAGCTATAGAAGTCTTTAAAGACTTTCAGCAGCTGAGCCAAAGCTCAGAGGTCTACAGCATTTCAGCAGAAGGGAGAAGGTTGGCTACGGTTGCCGCAGGGAGGCCGCACAAGGTAGAGAGCTGAATTTTTGTAACCACTATGGCTTCTTTTTTTTTTTTTTTGGACAAAAGTGGCCAAGAGCCAGAAATCAGCAGACAGGGAGCAGCTAAGAGATGGAATTCTACAGCTGGGGAAGAAAAAAAGGTAAAACAGCCATCTGGTCCAGATCTAGGAGAAAAGAGACAGCGGGTAGGGTAGAAAGAGAAAAAGAAATTGCTGAATGATTCACTGTAAGAGAACAGAGGTTTGAACCTGAAGCCCCCTGGTCTGAAACGACCATGTGTAGATGTCTTCATATAAAATTACTCAAGAAAGATAGCACTGTTATAAAAAGGGAAAGTCAAGTGCAAGCATAAAATTCAGTATCACTGTGCAACGATGTACACAATATCTCAGAGTGGAACATTGTTTAGGGTGCTCCTCATATAACTAATGATATTTTTCTAGTTTATACAATGTATTCTTTCACACTGCAGATCTACTGACTCCTAAACCCTAATGCTAACTCAGCTCAAATTATAACTGAACTTACATTTGCAGGTTGAATTATGATTGGAGAAGGATAATTAACAAAAAACATCAAATGTTGAATATAAAATGAAAACATAAAGCAAATAAACAATCAATAAAACAAATGATAATTGATATTTAATAACTGATATTATATCACTGATAATACAGCATATGCTAGTTCCAGAATACAATTAAGTTCTTCCCGAGAGATACTATTTAATGTTTATTAACTATAGGTGTTTGTCTAAATGTAGTGCTAGAGTGGATTTAATTTACAGTTATACAGCTTCATCAAAGTCTGCCCATCTTTTAAAAAAGCACTAAAATCATCCCTAATGGAGTAATTATTTAAAGTGCCCTGATTACATTAAGATGTTTGATAGACACCTCCTCAACCATAATATCCTATAAAATCAGTGGTATTACTAAAAGGTTTGACTCTCTTTCCAATGTTACAGCCTTTCTCTTCTGGGAACTGTGTGTTGGAATATTGTTGTGGGGATCTCATTGCATTCAGCCACAAGAGCTTATTGAGAATTGTAGATGTTGGACGTTTAATTCTGGATCAAAAAGAGCACTTCTACTCATGCCAAAGTTACTGCATGGAGCTCTACCATACTAGAGAAAACATTTATAAAGAATATGTTTTATTACTATATAGTGTCTGTTTTTTTCTTTCTAGGTCTAAGCACTAATTCATATTTCTGGCTGTATCTTAATTCAAGGGTACTTTGGACTCTAATCTATATGTTCCACCTATAAATACATTTTGAGACACCAAAGCACATCTGTTAGCAAATCTGCTAAACGTGACACTGTACATATTGATAATACTGCTATAGTTGTACAGTAATAGAATGCCAAATAACATCAGAATATCAAAAGAGCAGTAAGAGATATTTACCCCGTATTTACACTGCCGTGATTTCATTCCATATTGGAAGCGACACTGTTCGTCAGCGTCATAGGCCTGACCGGGGGCTGTGGTTGGGTACATAAACTCCTGTTTTGGTGGAATGTTGTTCACACAGGATCCCATCCCAGAACTGTAAAAAGTCACAGACAGAACCACAAACATTACATTCATTATTTTACATTCATTTGGCAAAAGTTTTATGCAAAGTGACTTACAGTTTGACGAGATGGTGATAGTAATAGTGAATAAGCCAGATCAGAGTTCTAAGAGTTAAATCATTAAATATGAAGCGTTTTATCATGGTGGTTTAACAAACAGTATGACTTTCTGATGCTCGTCACGGTGTAGACGCATCAAGATTTTATGACCACAGTGAACTGATTTTTTGATGACTTTCAGGAGGATAGCGTGCCATGTCTCAAAATTCAGACAATCTCAAATTGGTTTCTTGACCATGACTGTGAATTCACTGTACTAAAATTGCTAGTGCGTGCCACCACACCAATATATCACCAGCTTATACATACACATACACACAAACACACACACACACACACACACACACACACACACACACACACACACACACACACACACACACA
>JBBKCR010002149.1:0-13186 GCA_037577295.1 Ladigesia roloffi | reverse complement strand
ACTGCAAGCCTCCTCAGCGTTTAGTTACACCACGGATATTTGGCCAAGCAGTGTTAGCCCCGTGTCGCTAATTAGCCGAACCTCCCAGTGGATAGACGAGTTTAACGCCGAGTTAAATGATTAAAAAACTGTTACTTGTTCATTTAAATAATGTTTTTATTAAGTACCCGGTATCGGTGAGTACTAAAATGCAAGTACTCGTTTTCAAAAGAAGTGGTATCGGTGCATCCCTACTTTTAGTCCCACAAGTGGGAAATTGGCTTTGTCATGGCAGAAAGTGGACAGAATAAAGTTGGAAAAAAATGGTATTTCAACCGTACAGTATAAAATGTACACTATACAACCTAGAATGATAAAATACATCTGATTGGGTTATTGTTTGAAAAGGGTTGGGTATCGTTTGAATATAATCCCTGTTCTGATTATTCAGCTCATTGATTCCAGCCCTTACCAATTCTGCATTTCAGTTCTACAAAGGTAAAAAAAAGATTTTTTGGGGCCATTCCGAATGTCCCTGCAGCAATGGGAATAAAATGCTAAATTATACATGAAATATGGTGAGGCAGTAGTATTCACCTACAACAGGCCCCTACAGGTTTGTAGAGTTTAGGAAGCAATATGCAAAACGTTTTTTTGAAAGATTTTGAAAGAAAAAAAAAATCCGCTAGCCAGTTTTTTTTCCATCAGCTCTAATTGGGAACCTACTTTCAGTTCTTAACCCTACTGAACAATATGGGGGCCTAATAGTCCAAACCTGTTCTATAAAATCTGATATTTTTTATTACTTGCTTTTACAAGGGAACCCAAAGTCTCATCATCACAACCTAATGTAAGGCTTATTCATTACCACTTATTAGCCACTAGAGGGCAGCATGACTAAACCAAAGAGGTTTTCACTTCCACGGCCAGACTTCCTTTACTTCCACTTTGTCGTCTTCTATAACTTACACTACAGTCCGTGTGGCGTCAATATCATGAGTTTCTAATGATTTCTGGCCCTGTTCCTACATATAGGCAGAAAAACATCTAAAGGAAATGTTATTTGACTTTACTTGGTCATATGTTCAAACATATTATTTAAAGACACTTGTGTATCCATACCATTTCATCACTCCCAGGAACCACCAGAGCTCTGAACACAAACAAGCTCAAGTAGTGTGTTTATATAGCACTTCAGAGCAAATTCTGGTGAAGTGGAGCTGTCACACTTTCTTTGAGATGTTCATTAAAATGTTAAAACATGATCTCAGATCTTCCCTGTTACTGTGATGAATATAGGCCACTGTGAGCATCTCATCCAGGCCTGGGAGATAAACTGAGATATTCTGATAAATGATTAGGCCGTTCTAATTATTAATCAGACATTAGCAGGACAGGTATTAACTCACTGGACAAGATGGTAGAAGTCAAACCATTCACAGATAACCACACAGACCAGCAAATGAGTAGGCAGGAGTGGTTTCAGAGCTACCTAGCTGCAGATGGGCCAAACTTTACTCTCGCAGATATTCTTTCCAAAGAACCAGACGTTCTTGTATTTTGAACAGTTCTCCAGGCTTCCTGAAGGACTTTCAAAGACTCTCATTTCCAGTCCAGTCCCTGAACCTGACCAGTTTCAGAAGAATGTTTGTTTGTTAAGCCACACAATTACCTATATATCATCCCATCAGAAAAAAGAGCATCTAACTTAAGTCCGGAAACAGGTGTAGATAATTCCAGATGATCAGGCGGTGATCGGTATACTGGTGGTGCTGAATGCTGAGTGGTTGGAACTCCTTCATCCATGTATTTTTAGGTACTCACAGTAAAACATTCCCCTTTCATCTGATTAATATATCAAAGATAAGACAGCTTGACTGGTGTGAAATCATATTTTTACAACTAGGTGGTTTATAACAAATTAGAAATAAATGATGCATGGTTCAAGACAGAAGTGTGGGTTACAAAAAATTTGGCATTTGCTGTGCCAACCACTGTTAGGAAATAAACTATTTTAAAACACAATTACGAAATAAACCACATTACTGAAGACATTTTCGTTAACATTTTCATTTAGTTTTTTCTTTAAGATTTCAATATTTACAGTAAATTAGATCAGTTGTTTCAGGTGGGTCAGTGATAAAGTTGGGCCCCATTCTTACTGCCATCAGTGGCTGTTTTTAGTGCTGAACTAATGAACACTGAAAAATATGCTGCAGCACACAACACCCCATTCACTCTTACCTGCATATCTAATCCTGCAGACACAAGGCTATGTGGCCTCTGCGGCCGGAAGGCTACGGACGAGCAGATATTGGTGTGTTTGCGCAGCGTCCGGCACACTTTGCCAATCTGGAGGTCTACGACCCTCACAGCCCCCGAGTCGTCACCCAGGGCCAGATACGTGCCCAGCTCATTCACAGACAGTGAATTAATCTCATCCTCTCCAATGTTCTGCAGCTCCTCTAAAGGCTCCTTGAGGTTGCGAGGGTCCAGCACACTGACTGTCTCTCCATGAGATGCGTAGAGAAGCCCAGGGGCTGTCGGGGAGAAAGCAGTGCATGTGACGTCCTCCTGACCGCTCAGATGCAACTGGGCCAGAGGAACTCCTTCCTGCGTCCAAACGGTCAATTCTCCCCCTTCAGCTCCAGAGGCCAGCAAACCATCAGGTCCACCTGCGGCCCCAACACACAGCACAGGGGCGCCATGGCCCCCGTCCCACCTCTGGGCCATCCTGGATATCACGGCTTACCTGATAGTGGGTAGATAAAAGTGAGTCACAGTTGTACAGCAAAGGGTTGAGAACATTCTACTAAAAGAATAACAGTAAAGTTTTTCTTAAGTATGTGTTTATATCTATACAAACAGTTTATATGTATTAGTATACTGGTGGTGCTGATTAATATGCTGTTGGAACATTATCTAGGCTCCTTCTATTCATCTTCTCAATATGACAAAACAAGGCAGTTTGACAGGCATACAAAACCACATTGATTCAAGGCTAAATATAAAAACAAGGGTCGCGTTCAGGAATTGAACTGTATTTTATTTTTCTAAAAACATACACTATTTTTACGAAAGAATTCGGACACACCTGCTTTTGGGCTGTCATTGAAGTCCTTGCTGTAATTGTGAGGCGTCCCAATACTTTTGTCCATATATAATTCCTTTTCAGTATAGCAAACAGCTGACTACCTCAAATATTCTGCCAGCCAACTCTGTTATATCTATTAGTTCTCTAGCTTTATCATCTTTGTCGATATCTCCTCTAAGTGGACTATGAGTTCATCTAGAAGCTCCTTCATGTTTTCAGCGAGTGGTGTGTATGGAGAGGCGTGATGTGACTGTGTGTCTGTATTTATTCGACTCTGAAACGCCATCACCTACCTGATATCAGAAGAGGCAGATGCTGGCGTGCTGTGATCAAAATGTGAAGAGATATCAAACCCGGGATTAAAACATTTAACACTGATCTCCTCCCCATCAGCCCCCTGCAGCCCGCACGTGTGTGTGCACTTCGCGCGCGCTGATGACGTCAGAGCGCCTGTAGAAATGTCCTAAAAATTTAAGTATGGAAATAAACATTGATTTAGACTTTTACTCAAACATGCATTATATTAATCATCTATCTTTGCTTCTTGCTGATGGCGAGATAAACCCTTCCAGCCAAATGTGTTGAAAAAGGATACATTTCTCGAGGCTTCAAATGTACAGTGGGGCCACCTACTGGTCAACACAAGAAAAATAAAAATGTGAACGCACATACTGCGTGCCGTGCGGTTTGGGTATGAGCGAAATTTTCATGTACTAGCTTAATTTTTAAGCCGGGCTACTAATACATTGTGATGTTTTGTTTCTATGTTAAAGAACGCAAGTTCATAAGAAGAATTGAAGCCCAATTGCGAGTATGGTGTCTTAATGTATATGCCATAACACATACGTTCTTTGATTGTCCCATTCACACGTCTATATTCCACAGTGAAGCGATTTAACCCATCCACCAAATGAAGCTGCAGGGACGGTGACACTAGCAGCTGAGATTTGAAACCCAATCCACTTTGCAGGGCCAATGCCATAACCAACTGACTATCCAGCCAGTCCGTACTTGTGCTAGAATATCATGACCGTACGGTAATATTTCATTCGCTCATATGACTTTTTGCATGTTATGACGTTAAACATTACATGAACATTAATTCATATAGTTCTGTAAAAAAATTTTAATGTATTTTTGATGAATATACAAACGCATGTGTACCACATAGAGGTTAAATGCTTGGTGTAACTTATTTTAATTTAAAAGCACGTTCTGTTCCACTGCCTTTTGGAGTCAGTTTCTTTTCTTTGAAACAATTTCTCCTGCCTTTGAAAATACTCGCACACATTGAACTGAAGTAGCCGGTGTACATAAAAACCTTTTGAAGGACAAACAGGTTTGGGGAAAATGTTTTGAGTGTTTTCCAAGGCACATGAATAAACCTCCGTATATGGGACAGCTTCTAGCACATGAAACGTCCCCCAATAACTGAACCAATAAAATAAGCACGAGAATCCAAACGAGGCTTCGTACGTAACATATGACGTCACATTATTCAATCCGAGGCCTCGGCTGTCCTCTCTCACGAGATTTTTTGGAAACGATACAAGCCTCGAATCTGGGCTTCATTTGACACGCCCATTTTTGCTAAAAAACACGCCTCGAATCCTTGCTTCAAACGTAACATCACTAGTTCTACAGTTTACTGAAGCCCAAAGGAGCCAGCAGGAAATATTTAATGTGATCCTGTGGTTGAACTAATAGGTGAAGGTGTCAGCTGTGACTAGTGTTGATTTTTGGTGGCCTGTCTTAATTTTAGTTTAGTCTAGTCTTTGCATCATTTTAGTTTTTATTGGTATAAGTCAAGTCCAAACACTATTTAGTTCAGTAAAGTTTCAGTCGACTGAAAGTCTGAGCATTTTAGTCTTATTTTAGACAGAATTCCCCAGGACTATTTTTGGTTTTGGTTAATGAAAACTGATGACATTTTAGTCTAGTTTAGTCTAGTATTTTAGTCTCATTTTTTTAGTAAGGCAATTCTATTAACCCTGTCAATATAGCATTTCTTTTAATCAAACCTGTTTCACAATTCAAACTATGTTATCTTATTATTATATTATTGTTACCTTATAGACTCAAGAATACTGAATCCAAGTTAAGACATTTATTTTTCTTACCAAATATGTTAAAACGTAGAAGTAAACACACATACATTTAAATAAAATAAATGATTAAAATAAAATCACATCAGTAAAAAGTGCAAATAAATTGAAAAGTTGTGCCTATTGCCATAAAACCTATATTTGTAAAACTGGTAAAAGTCTTCACCTATAATGTGTGGTAGTGCCCTAATCAAGACCACCTAAACTGAGACCAAGACATTGCAGAGACACGAGGACATCAAGACAAAGACACTGCTGAGACCGGAGGATGTCAAGACCAAGGCCAAGACCAAGACCAAGACCGAAACCAGACTAGGGCTAGAATCGCCATCACGTTTCTTGGACTGATTGTGGAGAAAATAGGCACTACTGTAAAATGGCATTGCTCGTTAAATTAACTTCATGTTATCTTTTCAATTACATTGTCAAGGTGGTTTGACAAAATTGGCAAACAGCAGAGTGTGTCTTTTTCTGGGACGTTTTGCAAATGTACTCTATGTGTTCTATAAAGCTAAAGCCGAATTCATGGATATCTGACCGGTTGCACTTTTATTGAAGGGAATAATGAATACCAGAGTTAGGCAAGTTACTTCAAAACTGTATTGCATGATTTATTTCTTGTTACTGTCATTTCAAAGTTACATTAGAATATTAATGGATTTAAAATGTAAGGCATTACACAACTATTGCATTACCTTTAAGATTAGAAATATGGAGTTAGCAATGTACATGTACCTTCTGATTAAACAGCCAGTGGAAGGTTATTGAGGGATCTGACTAAGCGACGTTAGATCAGTTGCAGGCTCACTCTTGGGCGTTGTCACCATTGGATCAGAGGGGGGCCCTTACATTTCATAATTCTGATGCCCTTGGATTCACTCATCTCTCTGCTCTGTCTGACTTCAAGTAGTGAAACATTTTTCTCTGCTGATCTCATGGTGATTTTGGCGAATGTGTACAGTAGCAAACCTACAGTAAAGTGTTAGGTGTTCTGTTATTATAAACTTTAAAGTGTAGAGATGGGATGAGAATGTTGAGGGTAGGGTCTGCATGTGGCCGTGCATGTGCGCGTGTGTGTGTGTGTGTGTGTGTGTGTGGCTGAGGGAGAGAAGCGAGAGTACATCCCAACTAGTTGTGCTCTATTATTTTACAGTTGTATTTCAGGGTGGTTATGACCAACAGTAACCTGTTCTGTAATAATAAACAGTAGTCTATGGCAGACCTGTATTATTCCTTTCTGGTGTCGCTACAGTATGAAAAAAAAGCATGCGTGGTTTTTCTTTTGTCGTCCCATCGAGGCAGTTTTGTCCGAGACCAAGACAAGACAGACCAAATAGATTCGAGACCAAGACAAGACCGAGACCAAATCGAGTCGAGACCAAGACAAGACCAAGACCAGAAAAAAATTGGTCTTGAGACTGGTCTCGAGAACTACAGCACTAACACAGTGTGTGGGCCTGAACTCACCTGAATATTTTTTTTATTCCTGAACAAATACAGTCTACACAACCAAATCAGAACAATTTAGGATCAGCTTTTATGCATGCACATGGGAATGACTGCTTAACGAAATGTGTGTGTGAGAGACTGTGTGTGTGTGTGTGTGTGTGAGTGATTTCTTGGCCCTGCTTCCCAATCTCAATGGAAAAAAGTTCAAGTATCCCAGTACTTCAAGAGAAATGATGCAGTGTTTTCATAACTTGTATATTTCAAACAAAACAAATATCTTGTTCTCTCTAAAGATTGCCAATAATCACCTTTGACAAACTCTTAGTCGTGTTTTAGCATCCGACGGGTCTCAATGCGAAAAGAAAGGGTCAATTACAGCAGTGTTTTTATACTTTCACTTCTTAAATAAGATGATCACTAAACATTCTTTCATGAAGCAGAATGAGGTGCTTGTGTAGGAATTAAATTACAGGTCCTAGATACAGTTGACAACACTCTGGTTAAGGGCGTCGATAAATGCCGTGAACGTAAATGTATTTATTATTTTTATGAAGTAGTTTTACACAGAACAAATGTACAAACAGAATGAACTACAAGCACATCTGGCCCAGTTCTCGCTCATACATTGTCCACAGGCCAAAAGTAAATGCTGGATGTGAGCAGCGTTGCCATAAGAGCGTGAGTGGGGTCAGGTAGCTCATCTCAGAGGTGCAGCAGGATTTATACTCCTGTAGTTTAGAGTCTGTGCTCGGCTTTGGACTTGGTGACCACATGCCCATGTGTGTCTGATCTAGAGTGTCCCATTCCATTAGTCAGTTCTAGTGTGTCCCATTCTGTTGGTCTATTGTGGAGATTATAGAGGCCTTTACCCTGTATATCATAAATTAAGCACTGTATCAGTAAATGTAAACAGACATAAAAAATGTAAAACAAATCTTGACTAGTGCTTAATAGAAATAGAACGTTAGCTCATATGACTTGCAGTGAAAGGTAAGGTTCCTCCTCTATCTGTCTATCTCTCTCTCTCTCTCTCTCTCCCTCTCTCTCCCCCACAGGGTGTGTTTGTGAGGAGATAATTGGTGTACACACAATGCCTCCTGATCGCTGATTCACTGGACGCAGTAGTTCTGATGAGTCGAGCTCATTTCTGGGTCATTGCACAAACTGCGAGCGTGACACTGAATGGGCTGCTCCCTAAAAGACACGGCCGTCCAAACCAGGCCTTTATTGTGTACATGCATCCAACCCCCATCACACCCGCGCAATTTCACATGCCTTCACCATCTCACCCTCAAACGTCTGCTGAATGTGTTAAGAACTGCATCCTGCGAGCGGAGCGCTGTGAGTAGACTTTCTTCTGCTTCTGACAATGCAGCCTAAATGCAAATTAATTAAAAACGGTGCACGACACTTTACCTTTAAGGCCTCTTCTATGTGGAAGTAGTGTTAAGTAGTTTAGTTTATCTGGGAATGATGAACTGTATTTGCAGCATCGTTCATACTTCTTGATGAGCTGTACTGAATAATTTATCGTAGAGGCTAATTATTAGCGCATAATTATTGAATCATACTAGCGAATAAATGTTTCAAGCCGATACGGAAGATTTAATAATATTTACGGAATAATTGTTAATGGATAAAGAATAGAATAGTCAATTTACTGAATGTTTTATATGAGTTACTGTATATTTTGTCGTAAATGCTAAATCATTTGTAGATGTTAATGAATATTTCATTGTGGACTTTGTTGTAGATACTGAATAATTCATAGCAGATCCAGAATACTATACAGTAGTTCCGGAATAGTACATTGTACTTACTACATAATAATTCATTAAAATATGAATACATTCTGATTATTACATAGAATTATACAGAATAATCAGAATAATACATAGAAGTTGGTGTAGATTTATGTAAATGAATGATTGATCATCATTTTTTGCCTTGGATGTGGATTCTAACAGTTCAGTTCTGCAGTAGTTAGCAAATCAGTTATAGCAGGTTTGTACTGTTTTATAATAGTCATTGAATTCATTTGTTGTTCCTGAGTAATACTGAATACTTTGTTAGTTTTGGAATTTAAATATATAACACAATGCGAGTCGTGCCAAAGTTACTGGTCAGTTCTTTGTGCCATTAATGCAAGCCCTTTTGAGAATGCTGACTGTGTGCTGGGTCATGGCCTCTCTAACTGTTCTAGACAAGTCACCCTGCTCTGCTGGACACAGGGAAGGTCGTGCACACAAAGATGTGGTGAAACGTTCTGGTTCAGGTGCACCGCTCAATGTTGGTTTTGGTTTCGTGATTTTTTAGTGTGACGGATGTTTGCTGCTGGATCATGGAATCCAAATCCTACTTCCCCGCGCGTCACGTGCTGTTCCGGAAGGAGGCGAGCGGAGTGACGTACCGCGTGCCGGCTCTGATCTACCTGCCGCGCTCCTCCTGCTTCCTGGCCTTCTGCGAGGAGAGGCTGAGCCCCGCGGACTCCCAGGCCCACCTCCTGGTGATGCGCAAGGGAACCTTCTATAGGAACTATGTGGAGGTCTGCGTCGCCCTTAAAAAAGCAGTCGTAGTCTATGTTACCAATCTAAAATGTTCTTTAAATATCTCAATAAAAAAGATAGAGAAAGAAAATAAAAAAAAACAATATAAATCCTTCTTAAAAAATGTTCCAGCCCATTCACACAGTGTTTTAGCTTGGACTAGATTTGGAATGATGCAAAACACAGAGCAGCCAATCAGAACAGAGCTCATTTTCATACAGTATTATGAGGGTTGAGGGCCCTTATGTCTTTATATTTTGGTTTAAATCACCTTCCTTGTTAAATGAGAGTCCTACTGTTATTAGTATTCTATGAGTGTCAATCTGTGGTATATTGAGGAGATCACATGAAGGAAATGGGGTGGCTCTAGACAATTGTTCAGGCTCTAGACAATTGTTCAATATTGTTTGTCTAAACAGCCAAGTTCTTTTCTATTCAGTCTTATGAAGCGTCACTATATCTTTTGTAGTGGGATGATATGCGAGTCCTGAGCACGGCCTTTCTGAAAGGCCATCGTTCGATGAACCCATGCCCCGTATATGATGCCTTCACGGGGAAGCTCTTCCTCTTCTTCATCGCCGTTCTGGGCCACACCACCGAGGCGTACCAGCTGGTGACGGGCAAGAACGCCGCCAGGCTCTGCTACGTGTCTAGCGAAGACTACGGGGAAACCTGGAGTCCTGCTGTTGACCTCACTAAGAAGGTCATAGGAGACACCATCAAAGGTGAAGTTTCTGGAGCTGTGTTGACACCATATCTTCTAAAACCCAGAACACAGGCACCCAACATTCTTCCACAAACCCAAACATGTGATTTATCAGTTTTTAGAATATCCCCAGAATATCCCACCATTCAGTCTGGCCTGTTGACATTCCCCATTTCTGTGATGTTGCAATATGTTGAGGAACATTGAATCATTGTTCTATGAAAAAAACCCACCACCTCTCTGTCACTATAGAAACAGTGATAGAGAGGGGTTGAAGTATTTCCAGAGGTAAATTAAATTAGGGTTAAAGACCATAACTTAGAGTAACCTCCAGATCCCACCTGAAAGTGAGGAAGTTGATTCAGATGGGGTTTATACACCTATACTAAACCTTCCTAGTTCATGCAAATGTCAATGTCATTGCAATCCTTCTGGTAGTGAAGCTCAAATCTGTACTCTATTACTCATCTGCATTCTGCTGGTTTTCTGTTTCCCAAGAATCTGCATGCCATAACACTTTCTCAGCTCTAACACTTCATCAGGTAATAATAAAGTCTATCATGAGCTGAGATTGGTGTACAGAAGAATGAACAGGGCCTGAGATTCTCAGGAACAGGTGCTGAGAACCTTATAGACTGTAATAAAATAACTGTAATGATAATGACTTTGATAATCATAAAAACGAGGCGGGTTATTTTATCATTATATCCACTAAGTGTCAAACCATTAGTGAATGCCATATGATGCCCACTGCTGTGAACTGCAGTGTGTTGGAACTGGACTCTGATGTCATGCCCATATTTTGGACACTTGGTCTTCGCCATTTCTCTCTATGGGAAATTTTTGAAAGGTTTTGGAGGTGCCTTGAGGTGAGCCGATGCATACTCTCCTCCATGCCCTCCTAGCTGGTTCACATTAGTTGAGGCTGCATTATTTTAAGCTTGTAATTCAGATGAGGTTTGAGGTTTGAATTTTTTCATTTCCTACAAGTAACAATATTAGCAAAGCCTTCTGGGCGTTCTAGGTCTTCAGAGATTACATCAAATGTGTATGTGCAGTAATGAAATACATGCTCTATCTTCGAGTTGTTTGGACAGCAAAACATCAGGGATCCTTACTGAAAGAGTCCCTGTAAAACTACTGTAAAAACTGTGTTTAAAAGCATGGCATTTATTCTGCTTGTTAGTTCATGTCCTGTGCTAAAGTAGGTTTATAATCCCATAAGAGATATAACAGATATCAGCAGTGTTGTAGAAGTGTTGTTTGGCATTGGTGAAGACCTTACTGTATTAGCTAAGGCTGCAGTTCTTTTTTCTCATAGAGGATAATCTACTTAGGCCCTACTTAGTTCCTAACATGGGCATATGGCAAACAACAGACTGTGTCTCAAATGAGCATCATAATGTAGTACAGTATGCTCTTATTTTTATTTATATGTCACCCTTTATAATACAGGGTGTGGCAGAAATAACTACATTTCAAAGATGATTGAATAAATACTATAATGTATCACAAAAAACGTTTTCTTTCCCAAATGTAGATATAAAACGTTTTTTACTTTAAGTTGAAAAAATTATATCGTCCAAATGTTGTCCTAGATGGCTGATCAACATTTGTAATCATTCTTGGAAGTTTTCCATGTCTATCAGTGGCATGTGTGGCAGAATTCCTTCAGTTTCTTCTTGAATATTCTCCTTTAGTTGGTCCAAGGACCAAGGACGATGTTTGAATACCTTAGATTTGAGGGACGCACACAGAAAAAAGTTGGTGGCCACAGAACTGCCTTGCCGTATGGAGACAACCGACCTGGGAACATCTCCTGCAAAATGCCGTGCGTTGATGGAAATCTTCCAAGAACGGCTGTGTATGTGTATCAGCTGTCAAGGCCACCATTTGGATGATATAAATTTTAAAACTTGTTTTATTTCAATCCCGCTTTGAAATGGATTTATTTCGGCTGCACCCTGTACTTACAATGCTGATGACTAATCAGATTTGTTGATTGATTGTTGCTTTGTAGAGTGGGCTACCTTTGCACTTGGTCCAGGCCATGGCATCCAGCTGAAGTCTGGGCGCCTGCTGGTCCCAGCCTACACCTACCACATAGATTGCAAGGACTGCTTTGGCAAATTGTGCAAGACCACGCCCCGCTCCTTCTGCTTCCACAGCGATACGCACGGGAGGCAGTGGCGCTTCGGGGAGGCAGTAACCGGGCCTGAGAGTGTGGAGTGCCAGATGGTGTCTGTGGACGAGGAGGACGGGACCAACATGCTCTACTGTAACGCCCGCAGCACCCTCGGATGCCGCGTGCAGGCCTTGAGCTTCGATGATGGAGCTGCTTTCCAACATGGTCAGCTGGTCCAGAAACTAGTGGAGCCCAGGAACGGTTGCCAGGGCAGTGTGATTGGCTTCCCAGCCCCTCTGCAACTCCTCCAGACCTCCCCCAGCCTCCTAAGGAGGGTAACATGTACTGTGGGCTCAACTTCAGCCTCTAGTACTTCTGTAGAGAACCCCTCTCAGATGTTCCTCACGCCCACATGGGTGGTCTACGGACACCCAGCTGGTCCTGGGCGCCATAACCTGGGCCTGCATCTCAGCGTCCGGCCCCGGGACCCGGACAGCTGGACCGGGCCATGGGTGATCTACGACGGTCCCAGTGCCTACTCAGACCTGGCCTACCTGGAGCTCCAGTCCGATGGCGCCCCGCCCGCCACCGCATTTGCCTGCGTGTTCGAGAACGGCATAGAGACGGCTTACGAAGAGATTTCTTTCTGTATGTTTACCTTGTTTGAGCTCATTGATAACATTCCACACAACATACCACACGTGAATTATGAGGCCCTGGGGGCCAAAAACAAGAGGAGGAGGAGGAAGAGGAGGAGAATGTGTGAGCTATGCAGAGTGAGCTGATTCTATTTGAAAGCAGTGGAAAACAAAACAAAAAAAACATGATAATTATTTTTATGTAGAAGAGTACAACAACCCCACTTTTGCTAAAATGTGATTCCACCCCCCCACCCCCCACCCACACCTTTGTCAGATTATATTGTATTAAATTGATTCGATTGTATTTATAATTTGGCATCCCTATCTCAGAACTCCCCCCCCACTTTGGGAAAGCTTGAATCACCCCTGAATACCCCTTATTCAACCCGCCGCCATATTGAATCGAAAACGAGGCTGTGAGGGTAAAAAGTGCAGCAGTGCTAACTATGGCAAATTGTTGTGTATGTCACGGCTCATTGCCGCAGGTAAGGAGAGGGGGGAGACGCTTCAGCAGTTTAAGTATGTTTTAATAAAGAATAAA
>JBBKCR010002097.1:0-13188 GCA_037577295.1 Ladigesia roloffi | reverse complement strand
TCCAGAAATGTCTTCCGTCCTCCACAAAATCTTAGGTGCGCAAATGCGTGCTGCAGCGTTTTTTCAGGTGCGCACTGCGGACCACTTATGTGCACCCCTGTTTATAACACTGAAAGTGTCGTGAGTGGCTGAACTCACTTTCAGAATGCCCTCCTCATTGACACACACGCTATGGAAGAGCATTTTAAAGGCTTTGCTGAGCGTGAAGGCAAAGAAGCGGATGGTGCCGAGCTGCAGGCGGTGGGCCATTTCCTCCAACACCAGAGACGCCTCCTCCTGAACGGCCTCCTGAGACTCACCACACTCAGCTGACACCTTTGGAGAGAGAGACAGACAGACAGACAGAGAGACATGGAGAAAGAGAAAAAAACAGAAAAGAAAGATGGATAGAAAGAGATAAAGATGGAGATTGAGGCAGAGAAGTAGAGAAAAAGAGGAGCAAGAGTCAAGACCAGTTTGACCAGTACAACCTGAACAACTACTAAAGAAACTAAAGGACAAGTTCAGCAAAAAAAGAAACTAATTTGTGTAATTTCCCCTCTTTCAACACTTATTTCTTTAGTCTTGGAAAAAATAATGGAAAATCATATTGACTTTGTAGCTCTAATGCAAAAACTAATGAGGTAAACATCACAAACCAAACATTTCTTCACTAATCAAATACTTTCAATGTGCGTGTGTGTATGTGTGATTGTGTGTTAAGGGAGGGTTTAAATATTATTTTTCATTGATCAGTCACAGGCCTGGACCTCACGTTTCCAGACTCCCATTTCCATACAGTTTGTTTACCTGTTTGATGACATACTGCAGTGAGTCTGACTCCAGGACGATGTTCTTGAGCATACTGGCTTTGCAGGGCACCAGCCCCTTGTAGATAGCGGGCGTGTAGCACCGGAGAGCATATCTCAGATCACTGGAGTTTCGTCTCTCTTCCAGAATATCCTCAAAATCATCCCTCTTCTTCAGCACTGGGTCTCTAGACTATAAACAGGAAAACTTAAAACATGCAGTCCCATTCAAGGACTATTAAACCTACTAAAGGATTTCAGTCATGCATCATTTATTACAGCACACACTTAATCCTGAATAAACTGAAAAGTGCATGATCAGGCATGTCAGAGATCTTCAGTTCCAGCTAAATAATCAAAATCAAAAAGCCCATCACTGATTCTTTAAAAAACCTAATTTAAAAAAACCTAAATAACAGACATCTATGACACCCAAAAGCACCTCAACTCAGTTGCACCAGACTTTGCAGAGGTTTTTCCCATCAGCTACCAAGACAACTGTACTAGATGTTCTAAACAGGTGTACTGGAAGTTGGGTCAAGTAAATGTCGTCCTGCTGGTGGATTTTGAAGGCTGGGCTGAGAAACAAAGCCTTGTAGCACCACCAAACCTTAAATTTAATTCTTGGTGAACATTTCCTTTAAAGCTGGTTCAGTGTAGCTCCAGCTGTTCTGTCTGGATTTACAGAGATTAGTGTCTATGGTGATATATGTGGTGAGAAAGAGAGAGCGTTAAAATAGGAAGCAGGAGGTAAAACCTCTCAGAATGGTCCTCCACAGCTGTGGAAGTGAAGTGTCTGTCCAGGCTGCAGGGACCGTGTTACTCACCAAGTAAAGTGATTTTGAAGCCATACCGAGTCAGGACCGAGGAAAACAGCATGGGTGAAGAGCCAGCGAGCCAGCCACAACGACCTGACTACACAACAGAAAGTGTTTAAGGTCGAATTCCGCCCCTAACGTCTGGAGACACATGGGTGTTGTCACTTACAACACAAGGCAATTTTCTCCGGGTTTTTTTTTTTTCTTCGAAAAGCTCTGGACGGACGGTGGCCGGGAGGGCTTACGGAAGCCGCGTTTGTTTACACGTGTTTTAAAGAGAAAGCCCTGAAAGTATCACAATATCGTTGCATTTTTCTTAAAAATGAAGCATGACAGTGAGGAAAATGGACAGGACAGCGACGTGGATCAGGTTTTTTTGGACCAAATCCTTGACAAGCTGTATGATTTCGGTTAGTGTTTATTTTAGCCGAGGTTTGCCTTTTAGCAAACTGGCTAATAAGCCTCCTCAGCCGGGTTCTAAAGATTCTAAGTTTTTAATTATTTCTTTATTACTACCATTTATATATATTTACACATATATGGCCATTTTAGTTCGGTTCTGTGAGTTTTAATATATTTTTTTTCTCTCTTTATATCTGTCTGTGAGAGATGGATAACATACACAAATCCATATAATCTTTCAGTACTTTACGTGTTTGCAGATTTTCCCCATTAATTACCCTAAAATTATTTTATGTTTATCACAGCTATTCATATTTCTGTTTTTCTCATTTTTGTCCAGTTATTTTTAATAACAACCAATGTATTTTATCGTTTTTTTTTTGCTTTTATGGTTTTTGCACTTTATGAAATTCAGTTCAGGTTTAGTGAATTCTTATTTCTAATATGGCCATTCGGTGTTGACTTATTCTGGCCGGCAGTTGTCAGTTTACTCTTGGCTGATCTGAGCCGTTTTGTTTCTGCAGTGATACTCTTACTGAAAAACCATTGTGCTTAGATCACAATTTGCTGACCACAACTGGGCCGTGTTTCCTCCTTCTCCAAACAGTGGCAGCATTGAACTCAGAGCTGAATAAATCTAGTCTTTTGAGGACAGTGTACAGCTTTGCTTTTTAGTCAGCCTGTCCTCACGCATGCTGTTTGTCTTGTAATACGTTTCCCTCATGCATCCTAAAATCCCAAACTCACCCCCAGCTTAAAGTGACTTAAAACTTTATCTTGGTGGAAAACAAAATATGTCTACTCTGACTGCTGTGGACACTAAAGCTGAATTTAATCTATGCATCTGCGGGAGAAAAATAATATAATAACTCTGTTTTAAGACCAGAAGGAATTGTGTGTTTTTTTCATAGAGAAAAAAATAGATTTCTGTTCATCTCTGTAAGTGTGACCAAAACACTAACTCAGCTGTTACTCCATCTATCTGTTAGGAGATGGAGCAAAAGGCAAGAGATCAAAGAAAAAGAATAAAAAGAAGAAAATAGGAAATGATGATGATGAGGAGGAGGCGGCCACAGTGAAGGAAGAGGCTTCTGATGAGGAGGCCAGTAGTACAGATTTAAGTCACATGAATGGTACAAACCATGAAAGGGTCCCATTGTCCACTTCATTAGGAACCGCTTCCATATGTGCAATGCCATCAAACGTTGAGATTGTTACATTTCAAGATCCACTGAAGAAGAAAAGATTAAAAAGGGCTGCTGAACCTGAAGCTAAAGTAAGTAGCAAGCAGTAAACACTAGATGGCGGCTTTATTAGAAACACCATATTTGTGCTTCCACTCTATGGCACTTTATTAGAAACACTACGTTATACTTCCACTTACTTAGGTTAGGTTAATGTGCATAAACAATTCGTTTGTTCTGTGAATCTTTTTAACCTTTCTTTTTTCCTTTGATAGCTTCCTGAGGTAAAGGAAAAAAAGAAAAAGGACCCAGATGACATTCTAAGCATAGAAAAGGTAATAATTTAAAATGAGAGTCCAGCCAAATTCTGCTCATTTATTATATAATGTGTGACTCCTATGAAAAAATGTTGATTACCTTGTAACTGATTTAACATTGTAAACAATGTAATCTGACAGTTTCATTTTTTCTGTCCCGAAGGCCCGGCTGGAGGTGCACCGGTTCGGAATCACGGGGTTTCAGAAAGAACAGCAAAGGGTTTTTGAACAGGACCGAGCGATAATGCTGGGAGCCAGGGTAGGTCAGCTGCAGTTACACTACGGCCTGATCTCAGTTCCAAAAGATCTAGCACTTTTATTGCGGGTGCTGATTACGTAACAGTTTGATTCACTTATTATTCTACAGGAAACAATTAATTGAATCATGACCATATTTTTGATTTTTCGAAAAAATTCTGTACTATATACTTAAAATAGAGGGGTTTTTCTTTTTGGTGTATTTAATTCAAAAACTCAGAAACACACCAAAATAATATTTCTGATTCTGAAGTAAAGTAATTTTAATTTTGGTCCAAAAGAAGCACGTGCTTTATTATAATGTTTAATGATCAGTGGTGTGTTTTTTGTGTGGAACATGAGACAAAGGAAAAGGGCCAAAATGAACATTAAGACACTCTTATTCTGTTATTATACACTACTCATTTAATTAGAATTGATTTTATTAGTCCAAATTCAAAGCAGGTGTGTCACTGTCTGATTCACATGGGACAAAACTGTGTATATATTTGTGTGCCCCTCACAGCAGCCAGGTCCAATTCAAATGATTCAGTCTGGTAATTCTAGCTTGGGCCCTTTGGCTAGAAGAATAATTTAATCAGCATTTGCCCTCATAAGAGCTGTTTACGCTTCATTCTCTTTCCTGTTATTTCCTGTTTAGCATTCAATCTCACTAAATGAAGAGTGGCAAATGTAATTAGGTGCTTAACAGGAAATCTGCTGTTTTTTTCCTGCCCTTCCAGCCTCCCAAGAGGGAATTTGTGAATTACAAAGTTTATCAACAGACTATGAAGGAGAAACGGATGAAAGAAAAGGAGGAGGCCAGATCTGTAAGTTAAACCCTTAAGTCTTCAATACCTCTTTTTACATGAGGTTTATTCATCAGTACATAGTTAAGAGAATATATATGATTTATAGCATACTAAACGAGAGCCCCTAGTCTTAGAGATCTTCCACTTACTGGCCACTTTATTAGAAACACACTGCACTTTCAATCACTGGCCAATTTATTAGAAACACACTGCACTTTCAATTACTGGCCACTTTATTAGAAACACACTGTACTTTCAATTACTGGCCACTTTATTAGAAACACACTGTACTTTCAATTACTGGCCACTTTATTAGAAACACACTGTACTTTCATTTACTGGCCACTTTATTAGAAACACACTGTACTTTCAGTTACTGGCCACTTTATTAGAAACACACTGTACTTTCAATTACTGGCCACTTTATTAGAAACACACTGTACTTTCAGTTACTGGCCACTTTATTAGAAACACACTGTACTTTCATTTACTGGCCACTTTATTTGAAACACACTGTACTTTCAGTTACTGGCCACTTTATTAGAAACAGACTGCACTTTTACTCACTGGTCTCTTAGACTTTCAGGTGTGAGAGTGCTGTAATTTATACTGTTTGTTATACTGATGAATAATTCCATGCTGTTCCAGGACACTCAAACAAAGAAGAGAAAACCCGGAAAATCTGACAAACAAAAGTATGTAATTATTTTATTGCAGCAGAACATTGTGATAAAGCCGTTTAAAATCACTGTATGATTTATACTAATGATGTTAGATTGTACAAGAATGTAGTTCTAATATGAATTAACATGCAGAATATGGTTGTAATAAAATATTCCCAATCAGGTTCTAATATCCAACTATATTAACTGTACAGTTACACAGTTAATATTCAGAGTGTAGTTCTAATAAATATTGAAGCTATAAGTTTAATTTTTGTGCCTTATAAATATCCAGAATGCGTCATGTGTTATCAGAACATAAGGCATGTATATCATCAATCATTACTACTTACAGTATATTGTAATTTAAATATTACTAGTTATTATTATCCTGGTGTTGCCAAAACACTTAAATAAAACATGTAAAATATCTGTGTCCAACATAAATGATCTCACTCTACTGTAATGGATATTATTGATAACAGGAATTATTATGACAAGGATTTCATTAAGAATCAATCTGTCCTAAGTTCTGAGTTTATGGTTCCGTGATTATAATCACAGTGTTTTATTATTATTATTGTAATATTATTACTACACTACTGCCTGATCCATGTAAGAAAATCTTTCTTCACAGTTCGATTCACTTGTGATTCTATAGGAAACAAATCATTCAGTGAATCAAAAAGTTTCCATGTTTTATATATTTTGGAAATGTTGGTGCTGTTCCATTTCGGTAATGAATACATTAATAGTAGTATTAATATTCATTTACATTATTATTGTGCCAATATGTGTGTAGTGATGTTGGTGTGTACCTACAGTAGTATTAGTAGTACTAATTGGTATGATTATGCTAAGATGTGTTTAGTGAAATGTAATAACAGTAATATCTGTAATTATTAGTTTGGAATGGTTCTGATTTCTCTGTCTTGTTTCAGGACGGAGAAGCGCAGGAAGGAGCCCGGTTTCTCCGGGGCCGAGACCACCGGACAAGTGGGCCGCTTTAAGAATGGCATGCTGGTGCTGAGCAACAAAGACCTTCAGAAATTAAAAGTCAAAGTGAGAAAGTGACCCTGAGGAGGACGCACATCCTCTGACCAGCGTGAATGTGACTGAGCCCACTCTGGGAACCCTGTTGAGTTCCTTCATCTCTATGGGAATTTACAGCATGCCGAGTTATTTCGTTCCATAGTCTTAATGAACATAAGAACCTGATGACAGTGGATCTTGTGTGTTTATGTATGTGTGAATTAAGTGTGTGTGTGCGTGCGTGTGTGCGTGCGTGCGTGCGTGCGTGCGTGCGTGCGTGCGTGCGTGTGTGTGTGAGAGAGAGAGAGAGAGAGAGAGAGAGAGAGAGAAAAACAGACCCTGACACACCATTCACAGTTTCGCTCATTTATGAAAAGGAGGCATTTTCTTCCACACACTCTGGTATGAAAAGAACAGCAGAATTGTTACAATGCGCTTTTTTTTTTTTTTTTTTTAAATATACAAACCACAGAGAAGTACAAAACGTTCACATTGGCAGGAGGAGGGAGAAACCACACACAGTAGCTTTAGAAAAGGGGGGAAAAAACACAGCATCTAAAACACACTCACACACACACTGGCGTTCCCCGGAGGGCCCAGCGTGGCTGTGCCGAGATTAATAGCCTACTTCTGTGGCGGCGCAGTACGGAGAGTGTGCGCGTGTCTGATATATCCAGTGAAAACCATCTTTTTAAAACCCAGTCGAGTGCTCACATGTGCCGCAGCATGGACTGCAGAGTCAGACACGTCTCTGGTCTACTGCAATGTGCATAAGAAATGCTTTTTCAAAATCGGCCCTTTTAATTGTTTCAGTGGCTACGACGTGAAAGTCAGAGGCTTTGAATTTTTAGAGAAAAGTACAGAAATGTTCACAGTGGTGGTCAATGGAACCAGATGTCCTTCTCACATTAAACCGAGTTCTGTACTGTACAAATGTACTTAGCATCCTGTACAAACTGTTTAAAGATTTTTATCTAAGCAATGAGGAACCTACTGATAGGAAATTTGAGGATAAATGCAAACGAACAGGAAAGCAGTAAATAATATCAAGATTTGTTTAGTTGGTAAAAAGTGCTTGAAGGTGTGTGAGCTGATGAGAACATGAGAACACAGGTTCGAGTCCTGATTTCACCGCTATGCCTCCAGCCTTTTCTGGATATGAAAATCTCCTGATTGAATTTAATGGAGGACAGATTGAGCCGAATCAGGTATTTGAGGTGTTAGATGAGAACTATAATACAATACTAAGTAAACACAGACATAAATGTGTTCACTGTATTCAAATAATTAGTATATATTCAAATATTAAACACATACTGCTCAGTTAAACAGCTTTTAAATATTTTCTCAGATGTCTAAGACCCCCCACACGCCCCGGTTCTATTCATCACCACAGTAAATAAGCCCAAATCTGCACATTTCTCTAGAACCACCCAGTTGGGTTGAGCCACAGTGATTTAATTTTAAAAATGTTATGTTAAAAAACAGGTGAATTTGTGCTTTATATGAATAATTTGGTGAAAAATCAAATTTAATTTCCTCTTTAACCCAGATGTTGGTTGCTGTTCAAGCTTTGATGCTTATGAAAGTTATGGACAAACTTTAAGTTGATTTCACATTTTTAGCCCATTCTGGTAGATAAGAGTATTAGACAGTAACTTTGAGATGAGGGTGTGATTTAGGCGTCCATATTTTCTATTTTTAATGACATCCATTGTTAGTAACTCCTTTTCCATTGTTGGCTGCATCCAGTGTAAAACTAGAGGCAAACCAAAGCACGTCTGATTGACTACATTTGGGCAGTAGGGGATATTGTGTAAAATAGATTTAGAATTCATTATTTTGTAAGTTTTTCATGAGGGAAGGAGCACTCAGTGTGTCAGACATCCAGTCGCACCCCTGCTGTTAAGATCCCTGTTCACAGTCACTGCAGACGCCCCGAACTGTTCCTGCGAAGTCTCATCACGTTCCTTTCGGAGGACAGACGGCAAGCGGGGCCCTCAGTAGCTTCAGATATTCATTTGTGTGATTATGGCTGCACTTTCTCCTCTGTACACCGAATCTGTCTATGAACTGCAACTCTATGGGCTGCCAGTCGAAACCCTGCTGTTAAATAAAGATGCCTCAGTCCATAACAGACATGAATTATGGCTCTTTTTTTTTGGAAGGGAGTGTTGAGACTCTGTGATAACTCTGAGAGGATTAGAAGAAAGCTTCCTTGGCCCAAACTATGTGATCTTATTTGCAAATTGTTCACTAAAGAGACTCAAGTTATACTCTCAAACTTTTCAGCCACAACAGTATCAAACCATCCACTACCACAGACAGGTTTACTCACTTACAATAGAAGTCTATGGACAGATGCTGAAGCAGCTTCCCATTTCTTTCTACTATATTTAACCCACTTTATTGCGTGTCTATTTATTGTTACTCTCTCCTTTCATCTGATTGGATGACCAATGTGCTTTTTAGTCTGAAGAGTGGTCACTTTAGTTTTATAGCTTGTTGCACCAACACATATCATCGCAAAAGTCTATTTACAGCTTTGTAAATGTGTTTGGAAACTGTCCTACATAGTTTCCATTATTGATAATAATAATATTGAACATAAAATGCCATCAGTGCTCAATCTCCCTACACAATTTGAGGTTTTAGAAGTAATGTAATTTTTCTACTTGCATGGTGTATGTATGTGTACATTATATATATATATATATACACACATACACAATGTTAAATGGTATTTGATTGAACTACAATTGTACTAAAGGTTTTACTTTGCAGTCCCTAAACTGAACACTAGAGGGCAGAAACCTCCATTTCCCATTTGATTACACTATATACAACACGAGTTTAATATCAGACTGTAAACCTCATGCTTGGGTGCATTGGCTCCACTGGTTTGTCCATATTTACAGCTGTATACCATGCAGAAAACAACCCGGGCATGTTTCTCACAATACCTCTTAACTATACAACAGTTATTTTTCTTCTTTTTTCCATTCAGAAATCCAAAGGAAAGATGGGGAAGGGGACAAGCCGAGGGTATTGGAACGGAATAAAAAATACAGTTGTTAACATAAAGGACGTCTGTAATAAGTTGATAAATTCTACTATGGAATGTTCTTCACTTCATACATTTGTGTCACAGTGTGAGAGACTTCAGTCGTTGATGCTGGCTATACATTGACTGGATATGGCGTCGAACTTCAAGCAGCAAAGCGGTTCTTTTATATTTTTCTTCTTTTTTATCATGTAAAAGTAAGTCATTACAACCCTCGTTAGTGTACGTTCCCTTCTGCTGGCCACTTGGACATTTTTTGGCAAGAATCATGTAAACATTCCGAGCTTCTTGACTTATGGACTGTTGTGCAGTTAGAACGTTTAGTAAAGATGGACATCCAAGATTCCCTGCGCGAGAAATATCTTGGCAAGGCGAAGCACCTTAAATCTACTTAATATGTGTAAGATTTCACACTAAGAGACTGCTGTAGGAGAATGATGAAGTCATGATTTTACTGTTCCCTTTCTTTGTCTCGAACATAATTTTTGGAACGGATCAAAATAAGTAAATGAAAGTGATGCCGTTCACTTGAAACATTAAGAACATAACAACGTGAATAGTTATATTAACCCTACAATCATCTCAAAATTAGAAATGTTACACATATTACAGTGTTAAAATTCTTTCACTTGCTAAGATACCTCTCAGGGTTTTCCAGACACAGATGGAGCCCAGTGCTGAACGGAAGGGATCACAGAAGCTCCACTGGCAGTGTACGAGTCCGATCTGTGTCCGGACCACCGGCCGAGGACTCATTAAACCTGAGATTTTGTGTAATGTTGGCAAAAATGTCATCCTGGCAAGAGGAAGCATCTAAAAATGTAGGTGATATATCTGCATTACGAGACTATTGTTAGAATTTATAAACTATTTAATGCAAGTATAAAGTATATAGTATAATAGCAAATTATAATGTGTGTGTGTATGTGTATATATATATATATATATATATATACACACACACACACAATGTATATAACCTATATTTTCCACATGCTCTCACTTGCCAACACGACACTTTTTGTGTAATGTAGGTTATTGACCTTATCATACCCCAGGCCTGCTGTTGAAGGACAGCTTGACCAGTTTGTCCAAACCCTCAGGAGACCCTCTTTTCTCATAAAGGGGGGGGGAACTGCTCTCAGTGGTCTGAAATTAATGAGAGAATGTTTAACTGATGCTTAATCAATAATGTTATTTAGACCCATATCCTAATTTCCATGTATTCTATCATTTTTCCTCCGATGAGAGATTTTTACAACACCGATTTCCAGGCTCTCTTTAACCTTTAGACTTGAACACTGTAGATTAGTTCTCATTTTATGAATTTTATAGCCTTATGGTGGGAAACACTGCTTATAACATTATTGTGAATGGGCAGGTCTAAACTGCTACAAGCTGAATAAGTGGACATATGCAAATATACTGGCTTTAATTACATAATGAATTCAAAGCAGCTTAATTTCTGTATATGAACTCCTGGAATGTGAAGTAACAGTAGATTTAGAAAGTTTTACAGAAAATTTGTACTATATGAAAGTCCTTATTAACACTACTCTATATTTTGGGCCGGTTTTGGACGATTGCCAACACATGCCTTTCCAAAGAATCCTGCAAAAACCAATGAAAAAAGCCAAGTTTGGTCGTTAGCTCTTGTTTGCAAATGAGATGTTTGAACAAACAGGTGAAACATTCCTTCAAAACCACCTGAACGTTCCCAACGGGCTCATTGTATCTAGTTAAGGGTAAACACTGAGTCTTGATCGGATACACCGAGATGCAGTTAAAACTGTGGAAAAGAAATAGATAAAAGATAAATAATATATATTTAGATATATTTAAGTCCTCTTTGATCTCCCACCGAATGGCGCCGAGCAGCAGCTTGCTTCGTGAGGAGAGTCATGCGAGCCAGAAGTACGTCCACACAGGTCAGGGGTCATTATTTGATGTTCTTTGGCACTTCCAGACCTGTGATCAAGGTCACCTACACAAACAAACAAACACAGAAACACTCTGAAACCAGGACTACGAGAAACTGACAAAAGTGGAGCATAATATATTGAACTGTACTGGTGAATCAATTACGTGTCGTGGTTAAAGACCGACCCCTATTACTGACTATTTGTTGGAAACTCAACTGTGACTGTGATTGGTCAGGAGGCTCAAAGCACACATTGGGAATGGTTAATGGGCTCATTTACATATTGCAACACTGCATAATTTGACATCACTCTCGGAAAAAAACATAAACAGACAATGATTAAAGAAATAGTTGATGGGGTGAAGCACAAATCAGATGGTAAGGGGGAGATGTAAGAAACACAGAGTAATGACATGGTGCTCTTTATAAAAACACATTTGTGTCTGAGAGATGATCATCAGATTTTTATGGCAGATGCTTCAGAGGCCTCCAAATGTTTTCAGTCATTTCCTAAAAAGTGTGGGGTTGTCTGCTGTCTAGCAGGGGCAGTCATGACTAAAGCCAGGTCTTACGTTTGGACAGCAAATATTATAAATAGGGCTGAGGACGTTAATGGATGTCTTATTATCTTGTTAACGCATTGTGTACTTAACGCAGATATTTTTTTATGCAGGGTTTGTTCGTTTTTTGTGTTTTGGGGCTCGTATGTATGCCGCGTTTCCAGCTCTGCGGCTGGTTTTCGCTGGGGCCAGGTGTCCCATTACTTTTGTCCATATTATATAGACCAAGAGGAACTTTAATAACACTGCATTCAGAGACTTTCCAATGGAGTTGGTTCTTTTTTGCAGCTGCTGTAATTCTCTGCCAGGGGCAAATAGATTTGGTCTTATATTTAATTTGGTTTCATTCATGTTTAGGTTGAGATTTCCAGAATTTGTTGAATTGTACGTGTGTAACTGTGTTAAAGGGAACATAGCAGTTAAAATGTTCCTAATTTTTTTTAAGTGTTTTTAAACCAAACATTATTGCTCATCTGTTCATATAGCAGTACTTAAATATTTAACATGAATATTTAAAGAATGTAATGCTGTTATTTCCAGCTGAAATAAAACAGATAATAATATAATAGAATTTGAATGACAAAATAAATCACGTTATAAAAATGGACTGCCAGATGTTCTTCATTTTTGGAAATAGAATGCAAATCTGAATAAAGAAAATAAATAAGGTGAGAATGTTTGATGGAAACAAGACTCTTGGAATAAACAAGGACGATAAAGGTCAGACAAATTCACACCGCATTCAGAGGCGCTGCGACCAAATCTGTGTAAAATAACTTGGAACTGCCTGTTCCCAGGGGCTCTCTGGTTGGCGCTGGAGTGAAACACTCATTTCAGCCAACATTAAACAGGCCACTGCTCTGAGCTGTGTGTAATACAGCCACAAACAGATGACAAATCAAGAACTGAGAGCTAGTTTAAGGTCAAGTGTCTGTAGTGGATGTTTATGTACGCTTAATTTTATTATAGCATCTTCTGGAGGCTCATTTTCAGTTGACTTCATGGTTTCTAAACCAGAAATCAGATTATTATAATTAATGATTATAACCGATTAACGATATTACACATTTTGAGAGTCACTACAACGAACACTACTCTACTGAGGATGGAGGTGTGGTGCTCTGGCCACTGTGCTGACCTGAACGTTGCGGTTGAGGCTGACTGCCGGCACGAAAACTCCCTCCAGGTTCTCGAAGGCCACAGGGCCGTGCTGCTCTTTGTTGATGAAGAAGGTGAGTGTGTGTTTGTTCAGGTCCAGCAAGACGCCCACCGTGGAACCCTTCGTTATCCCCCCCTCGGCTCTGCATGGAGAGAGAGACAAAGTGAGAGAGAGAGAGAGAGAGAGAGAGAGAGAGATAGAGAGAGATAGAAAAGAATCAGAAAACAGAAAA
>JBBKCR010002054.1:0-13191 GCA_037577295.1 Ladigesia roloffi | reverse complement strand
AGAAAACAAAGTCACCTTCAACTTGGATGCCCTGGGGGTAAGCAAATAAACATCAAATTTTCATTTTTGGGTGAAGTATCGCTTTAAGAGGTAAACATATTTCATACATACTATGCAGAATTTACAGGCTACTGGAAGCCGTTGGGTCATTGAAACTGAGTAAAAAATGACATCACAAATAATGAAGAGTGATTAGATTTCTTTTAATTATTCAGGTTCTGTAAACATTCCACCATTTATCTTATTTTGATGCTTTGTCATTTCCATTATGCTTTAAAGAAATGAGGAGAAATGTTGTCAGCAGTTCTTAAAAACAAATGCAAAGCTGTTCAGAGCAATACGTGCACCTATAAAAGATAAAACCTGAAAACATTTATGCAGTTGTCTCTTTTTTTTTTCCAGACATTTAGACACATATATACATACACATGTACATACACACTGTTTGGTTGCAGGCAGCAGATGAATATGCAGTAATGTGTCATGTAAGTGAGGAAGTCGGTGTCTGTTCCCTTATTCTGTGGCTTAGTTGTGTTTTAATGCCCTAGATTATGATTTTACAACTGTGTGAGGATTGGTAAGTGACTCAGGCTTGGGTGATTTGGGGTAATTCAGGTTACATCACTGTTGTAGGGGTGGACCTGTGTCATAACCTGGGGGTCCCCTGTGCGTGTGTGTGTGTATATACATATACAGAGTGTGTGAAGTTCACCTGCGGCCGAGCTGTTCCTCAGGACCTGGCCCTGCTCCCGCTGCAGCCTGCTGCCCGTCTCGCTGCTCAGGAACGCCAGGAACTGACCCAGAGGGGGTACACTGACACGCCCCACAGAGTCGCAGTGTGTGGCGTTACACTCACACACAATGGAATTCTGGCTGAACATCTGTGCCTTGCAGCTTTCACCTCCAGCTTTACCAACACACAGAATATATATATATATATATAATTAGGAATTTAACACATTAATTAGATTAATTAATCCCAGAAAAAAATTACGCATTAACACAATTAACACTTTACATCATCTTCTCGTTCAAAGTTTTGAGGAACCAGCGAGATCTGTGTTCCATACAGTTCAGTTCAGTGAGATTTAGAAGAGAAAAAAACCCAAAATGGCTAATAAATAATGTCTTGTAGGGGTGTGACGAAATGTTATTTTCCACGTGACGAGACACAAGCCTGAGTTCACGAGAACAAGACGAGACTTTTAGACATTTTTTTAAAATGAATACTATGTTTGAACAGCCTAGCCTTGTAATGTGTGTGTGTGTGTAATCTACTCTTTTCAGTTTAATAGTTGAGCAATGACAGAAAAAAAAACATTTCATCAGAACTGGCGTTTGAAACTATTCTAAGTATTCTCTCACATTCCAAACAAATCCAAGATGTAACACATCACATCAAACAATCACGTGCACAACAATCCGAAACTGACCAAAAACAATAACCTTTGCTCATGCACTCAATTAAGCAGACTTGGACCTATAAATAATTTTGAAAAAACTGTTATTTACTTGAAGGTGGAGAAACTAGCCACATAGATAAGGGGCTTATTTAATCAAACGAAAAGTTAGTGTGAGCCCTGTCCTTGGTGCAGTTGGATGTCTGCGTGCAACTCGGAGTTTTGCCGCTCGTAAGGTGGTCAAAAGTAATGGGACACCGCGATTTTAGCGTCTTTTAACTCCAGGGGAATTATGGCAAACGAGGGGTATTTGAAAATGTCTCACCGAGCCCTATCTAACTGTGAAGTTTGATGTGGATTAGTGCTTGTTCCGCGGATCTATGCCACTCTTAATGTTCTTTGACTGCCTCAGTAATAATGACAGCAGGATCATTTGCACTGCTATTTACTGAAACCTTGAATGGGAAAAGGACGTAATTTGGGTTGTAAGAACAGACGTATCTCGTGAGACAAATCTGATCTCGCGAGATCCTGTACCACGAGATCTCGTCACACTACTAATGTCTTGTTAATATTTTTTGCCGATTCTGACTCTGAAGGGCAATATTTGCCTTTTGGAAAAGACGCTCGCACGTTTCCTGGTTCAACTTCCGAGCACAGCTGCAGGGCCATGCAAGGAGAGAGTGAACACGAAGCAAAAACACACGTTTATTTCAACACTCTGCCCATTGGGAAAGCTTCTTGTAAGTCTGTATATATATTGCGATTGAATGCGATTAACTAGATTAATTAATTGCCACACCATGTAATTCATTAGATTAATTTTTTTAATCGCTTGACAGAAGTAATATATACACATTTATACATACATACATACCACAGAAGTAACACAATTACAGAATATAGAAAAAAATATTATAAATATATGTATTAAGTCCTTTCCAAAGCAGACAGTGTTCTCCTCGGATTGGGGACTTTAGGCTCTTTTGGCTTTTGCACCCTGTCACGGTTTAAAAAAAACCGTTTCGGTTCAACATAGAAAGAAAGATGTGGCTCAAAACTTTTGCACAGTATTGACTGAAACATATGTGTGTATATACGTACATAACTCACCTACTGATTGAAAAATCAGGCTAGTTAGAAGAACACACAGCTGAAGAGTTGCTGACTCCCTCATCCTGCCTCTGCTCTGTCAGCTTCAGATCATCTGCTTCCACACACACACACACACACAATCACCAAATGTGTTCAATCAATTGCACACACCACCACACCAAACCATAATCTGCAGGAATAAAGAGAATGAACCAAACCAACAGACTGAAATGTAACCCCAGAAAGCCGAACACATAAAAGCAGAACTTAAGTTAAAAACTCCGGTTTCATTTTACCTTCCACCTTAAACAGGCCAGCAGAATATCCAGCAGTTAAGGTGGACCAGAGAAGCTCTATTCTACAGGAGAAGATGGATATTTAGAGCTGCTACACACCTGATAAACGGCTTAAAGTACACTGTCCTCTAAATATATATCAGAACTTCTTCCATGTCCGAGATCCTAAAGCTATTCTGGACCTGGACTTCCTGATCCACCACGTTCTGTGGGACATGACCGTCACGTGACCCCCATGACTGCGGCCGGCGCTGTTGTTGTAATTGCGTCTCTTCATCTGCAGGAGTCGCCAAAACACCAAAAAATATTAAGGAGGCTCAGAAAACCTATGTGTCCAAAGTATTGGGTCACACCTGTTTTCCATGGTATGGAGACTAAGGTCCGGTTCCATGAAACTGGATTAAGGGGAAGTCCGGATTATTTAAGGAAAATTTTAAATTACGTGGCCGCCCCAAAATTGCCGGTATGCGCGATAGCCAGCCCAGCACCTCATTCTGGTTCTCAGTCCAGACTCGCCTCATTCTGATTTCCAGTCCAGACTAGTCCCAGACTTCTGCCAAATGTTTGTAATGTAAAACTTTACACTTTAGAATCACTGTTCAAAATGTTAAAATGTAGAATGTCTGATCAATACTCCATATCACTGTTTAAAACTGCCCACTGTAGAGCGTTATGTGAAGTAAAGTGTGTTCTGATGATGTTTGTTTGTGTGTGTCCATGTGTGTGTGTGTGTGTGTGTGTTTAGTTGTTCCATATTATATTAATGTATATTTAATTACTGGCTAAAATATCCATTCTCCTTTATTGTATTTATTGTCTTTGCACTTATAAATTAATAATTTTGATTTCATTTAATAATCAGCAGCTCTTTCTGCATTTATTTAGTTTTTTTCTGTTTAGAAGCTGGGATGAGGGCAGCAATCTGAAAATGGAAAAAAGAATCAAAGTTAGTCTGATCTAAACAGCAGTGTGTGTGTTTCTCAGCTGTAATGTGTGTTTTCACTCTGATTATTAGTGACATAATTTACCTTCCATCAAACAGGAGCAGTTCTGGACACTTTCGCACAGTGGGCTTGGAGAACAGTTTTATTAGATATAGACACACTACAGCTTTCTTATTCAGACACTCAGACACAGACATACTAGAGTAACAGCAGAACATTTAACTCAACTCTCTCATCCAAAAAGACAAACAAATAAAGCTAAGCTTCATATGCCTGCACATCAAGTATATAAAATGTTTGTATGTGGTATGTATGTGTGGGCCTGTGGATTTACCTTTAATTGCAGATTGACTGACTCCGTATTATCCAGCTCCGTCAGCATGCCGGTGATTTTTCACGCTGGTTTGGGGTGTGTGCTGTGAATAAGCAGCAGCTCCTGACCTGAAGAGCCAGAAGAATGTCACAGTTTATGCATCAGGTCAAGTCAAGTGCTAGAAAAGCTGGAGTGAACCTGAGTTCTGTTCTGGCTTGAGCGTTTAAAACTGAGACTTACTGAGAACCTGCTTCTGATCTTCTTTTATCCAGCATGAAGGCGCTCAGTCATTTTACTGCATGTTGTATGTATGATTGTGTATGTGACAAATAAAATCTGAATTAGAATCAGGCTGAAATGGAACAGCTGCCCTGGGGCAAGCTGGAGTGAAACTGATTGCAATAGAGACGTCTGAATCGGAGCAAGGTGCGCTGGAGTGGGTTGGAATGGAGCAGGCTGCACTGAAACAGGTTTGAATGGAGCAGGCTGCACTGGAAGGGGCTGGAATTAAGTGGGGTGGAATGAATTGGAATGGAGCAGTCTATACACTGGAGTTGGCTAAGATGGAGCAGGCTGGAATAGAGGCTGGTTTTCAGGGCTCTGGGCTGCAGTGGGCATGTTCTGGAAATCTGTGATGTAAAAACAGAAATATATTCAAACGTATACTGTTATTAAGATTAGGATTATAATCACATTTAATACAATTCATTACGCATCCAACAAGCAAAATACCTATAAATCTGTAGATTTTTACTATCAATCTCCAGTTCTGCATTGTTGTAAATACTCTGTATTGCACATACACATTATTGAAATGAGCTGATTCCTGAGATTCACTTTGTAGTTTTATGTTTTATGTATTTTTTTACTCAATGTATTCCATCCATGCAGAGAACCAGAAAATCAATTGAAATTAAAATACCAATACAGCTGTACGTTTTCTTTTAAAGCTATTGGTTTGTGTGAATAGTGCACAAGTGCGTGTGTTTGTGTGTGTGTGAGTGTGTTTTGCAGTTCTGTGGAGGCGTCTCTGGATCTTGGCTCCTGAGGGATCTGGAGGTGGGTTTGATGGATCTGCTCCGAACGCGCTCGTCTTCTCTGTGAAGACGCCCCCAGTTCCTCTGTTCAGCTTTTTGTGAAGATTTAATTTAAAGAGAATTTCCAGGATAAAATGCAGCTTTAGCAACTTTAGCAAATTTCCAGTGGTTGCTGAGCAGCTGCCAGGTGTTTGCTGTGATATTTGAGGTGTTTGCTCTGTGGTTCCTGGGTTATTAGAGAATCCTCAGGGGGTGCTGAGGTTTGCTATGATTGCTGTGGTGTTCTAGGTGGTCACTAGGGTTTTGCAAGTTCACTTGCTAACACAAAATAGCTGTGGTATTTCAAATAGAAGTAATGCAGGAATGCCGATCTAGAATCAGTTTTTGGAACAACAACTATCCTAATCACAGAGGAAGCTGATCCGAGATCCATCCTCCTTACAACTGGACTGTTATAGAAGAGATTAATGAGGTTAAAAGAACTCCCCCTGTACCTGTTCTCCTTTTCTCCTCTGAGTTTCTTTCCTCTCCTCCTTTCTCTCTCCTCTTTATAAAAGGGTTCCTGTATTAACACCAGTAAAGGTCAAAGTTGTCCAGATTTCAGAATCTGCATTCAGTTCTTCTCCTGTTTATGTTCTTTACTCACTCAGTGGTTCGTCCAGTGTCCTCATTCTTTTCCTGGTTGTTCTCCATGAACTCCCCGGTGGTTCGGTCCTCAGCTTCAGTGAGCAGCTGCATCAGCAACTGATTCTCTGCTTTTACATCAACAAGCCCCTCAGGTTTCCAGCAGAGTCATTTCCATCACATCACCTGTTCCTGCTCTTTACTCACCTAGAAATGTTTTTGTTTCAAGGTCATCAAGAAGAATCTCCATCAGCTCCTTAATGGCCTCAGCTTCTGGTTCAGACTTCTGGATCTACTCTGACATGAATCATTTCCTTATTCCTGCTTTTTACTCACCCAGAACCGTTTTTGTTATAGGCTCATTCAGAATATTCTCCATCAGCTCCTTCAAGGCCTCAGTTTTAGCTTCAGCACTTACAATCTTGACGGAATTCGGCCCAAAATTATCTGGCTGGCCCAAATTGACCAGTCCAGCACTGATTTAAGTCTATGGATTTGAATGCAATGTCAGTCGACAGCTATGCTGCGTCATTACTTGGTCATCTTAATTTTGCCGTACTTCTGTGCAGTTAATTTTTTTTTATATTAGCACCAACATGAATAACATATCAACATGAATGAACTAGCAACATATGAAAGAATATGAAAGAGTCCTCAATTTTTTTAAACCAGTTGTTGCCCCGGGAGCTCCAGTTTCCTCCCACCACCAAAAACTGCTGGCGTACATGGTGTACCCCGCCTTCACCTGTAGCAGCTGGTATTGGCTGGAGCAGAGGAAATAAACTGTTTTTTGCTAACCCCAGGCCGGTTGCTTTGTAAACAACCTTTACCTCGTCTGAAGGCCCTTGGGCTGTGGAGCCATAATGGACCTCCATCCGCTGGAAAAGCAGCTTCCCACACACTTATATATTCCTTATACATCAACATTCAGCTTTAGAATTGATCTTCATTGCACAAAGGCTTCTCTAAAGACTGAATAAGCACATTTTAGCACCAGTAAGGCTAAAATTTTGTGCATTTACAACCTTATGGAATTCATGTAGTTTGTCTTGGCGTCTAGCTGCTGGTAGGAGCCATACATTGTTAAGGATTAATTAGCCTTCTTCTCTTTTTATTTTTGGGAGATATTACAGTGATGAATGGGAGATGTCACCAGGTCTGAAATATTTCCACTCAGTTCCATTTGAGCCTCCTCATTTCCTGCGATGTCCGTTAAAGTTGCCTATATATCACGGAAAACTCACTTGCTGTGGAGCTTTGGTCACTCCCCAAACAAAACAATAAATTAATAAATATTATATATAGTTATAGATGTTAAAAACCCAACCATATATTGAAGGTGACTGTAGGGCAGCATGTAGGGATTAAAAGTGACCCAAAAGTCAGACTAGTGGCAGGGAGGCTGTAAATCTCTATAATAATTTATTACATCTGCTACTGTAGACGAAACCTATTACTGTATGTAATGAAGTGGTTAACAATACTTATTCTAAACCACTGGTATTTCTTTTTAAATGATTCAGGCATCTGAATGAAGAGCAACTCTGTATTGATTCAGAACACTGTAATCAATGGGTTCCTTATTAAAAAGACCTAAAACATTTTATTGTTAAATATATAAAAAACACCGCCTTATTCAACATTCAGTACTCATGATTTTATGCTGGAGGGCCAGATGAATGAGGCCAGTTTTTTCACTCCACAGGACTTTTATTATTAAAGACATCAGACGTGTAATCTGTATTATGCATTATTTTACAGACAGAGAGAGAGAGAGAGAGAAAGAGAGAGAAAGTGTGAGTGTAGAGAAGTATGTTACAGAAAGGCACACAATCTTTCCAGAATGGATGGATTTCTGTTGCTGAGAAAGATGAGCTCCTTCTTTCCATCCTCTGTACGACCTGTGGGAAAAAAGAAACAGAATCCATGTGAATATATTGAGAAATGCAGGTATAATTACTATAGATCACAAGGAGAGTTTGGAGTACGCTATTGCGCTTAGTAGAGATCAGTAGGAAAAATAACTATTTAATGTAATATTAGCCAAAAATGAGCGAAATATGGCCAAAAAATGAGTGAAAAATGAGTGAAATATGTTTAATAGTCTTCATGAGAAATGGGTACGTCAAGATGCTGTATCTCATTGATCAACACTCACTGTGGGGGTGCTGGAGCCAGTTGCGGTCCATGTAATAAAGGTAACAGCTTTCAAACTCCTTGTCGCTGTAGTTGGAAACAGGGATTGGCACAAATGGGTCCATCTTATCGAACCCCTCCTAGAAAAGTACAATGTAAATACAGGTGAGTCCAATACCTTCTCACAAAGTAGATCAAATCTCACACACAATACATAATGGGGGAAGACCACTGGACAATCAGACAAATGTTACAGTCAAGCAAGACTTACACTACAGGCCAGAAGTTTGGTCCCATTTTATTACAATTGACTTTTCAGCATTTTATATTCTGTAGAAACACATTATTAATCCATAAAGACTCAAACGGCTGGTTCTGAGAAGAAACATCAGGTCTGTATTTAGTGGCCGATATTCACTTTGTGTTGATCCTGAAGAGAGAAAAGTATCTCTCAGTTCTAAAGCATCACTGAGTTCCTTCTGGTTTATGGATCTCTGGACTAAATTAGATTCCAAACTCCTGGAGACCTGCTCCAGAACTCTCTCAGTCCAGAGAGGAACAGGATGTTAAGAGAGGGACACCTCGTCCTCCCCAGTCTCAGATCTTTCTCCATTCAGCTGCAGGGCCAGCTGGAGACCCACAAGCTCCACAGGATCCAGAACATCACACACCACTGGTTCTGCTGGAGAAGCTTCCACATTACCCAGAACATCACACACCACTGGTTCTGCTGGAGAAGCTTCCACATTACCCAGAACATCACACACCACTGGTTCTGCTGGAGAAGGTGCTGGGAGGGTTTGGACACCAGTTCCTTCTGAAAGTTTCTGAAATGATGTGGTGAGTCTGTGCTGCTGTGGTAAAGATAGGATTTCGATGAAACTCGTACAGAAACCATCAAACCTCCATTAGACTGCACTTACAGTGAAAACGGTTAAAACTTCAGAACCAGTCGGTTACATTTGGTTTTAGTATTTCTAATGTTTTCTTGAAATCAAATTTTAAATAAGCAGTGCCTCACTTATTTGTGTGCCCATACTTCTGGCCAGTATATTAAGTAAACTAATAAGTGTTGTGTATAGTAAACCAATACCCTACCAAAGGTAAAGGCAAAATATTAGAGCTTTAACCCTAATGGAGCACCAAAGGTGAATCTTCACCTTTGCTATAGAAGCTAGTGGGGTGGGCTACAATGATCCCTTAGATAAATGGGAACACTGAACCAGCTGAAGCTCTCGTGATCCAAAGGTTATCACCCAAACAATCAGATTTATGTTAAGTGTGATTAACATGGAGTAAATATGAGGAAAACTCTCTAAAATGTGGGAATTGTGATTAAAAGTGGGTGGAGCCCGGATACCAAAAAGGGAGCGTTTGTTGTGATAACTAACAATATTCCTAAATTGGACATATCAGAAAATCCTTTACTGTGAACTGTACAGTGATGGTCTGTTGTGGTTTAACTGACCTCCCCCAACAGCTCCATGGGCAGGTAGGCTGATCGTGGTGTGTACAGAGACCCCGTCCTGGAGAGTGTTGTGAGGATGGCGCCCCCACACTGTGAAAGAAAAACGCCCCGTTGAAGAAAAGAGAACCAACATCCTGCAGTGAGGGAATAAATCTCAATAGTGTGTAAATTCTTACCCAGTCATTCTTCAACATCTTCCTCAGGTTATGGATAAGTGTAAGCTCCTCTGGCAAGATCTACCAGAGAGACGGAAAAAGATACATTCAGCATTACATATTAACAGCACAGCTGCATTGAGTATTAGTTGTTGTTTGTAAACAACTGTTTACTTTGAAAACAAATTTGATAACTATAATATTTTTATAATGTCCATAAGATTTTTACACACATCACAACTTTGAAATAATATCCATAACATTCTATAAGGTCCATAAGATCCATACAGTGATTCTGACAGACTGTAATACACTACAGGAAGCAAAAGGTTAATTAATTAGAATATTGACAATCAATGAAAACAATTTGAAAGGAGAATAAGATTATTTTTGAACTGCCTTGAAAGAGCAAAAGCTAAAGGAGTGATAGCTAATATAAAAATATAGCTAATATTTAGCATATATATATTTTTTAGCATTCTGTCAAACCTGCTCATAATTATCCCTTATAGACCACCCGACAGGTGAACTGCTGCCCCCTACAGGTTTAGTCAAGAACTCACTCAAGCCACTTTAAAAAGGTGGAAAAGTTTATCATGGAAATCATATCAAATGATGATAATTATACAAATAAATCTTCATATAATTGTTCTGACCCTGCTAAATTTTTTTCACATGATCTTAAAGATCATTTATTAATGAACCGACAAATTTCTAACCAATTAATCGATTGTGGAAATAATGTGCTACAGAGGAATGTTTGGGCACATTACCACACTCTTGTCCTCCTTCTTCAGAGTTGTCTTCCCCCACAGAGCGTTCACTCCGTCCACGGCCACGACCAGCCTAAAGGTTCCCTCAGCAGCGCCCCCTGCCTGCAGCCTCAGCTCCTTCAGCAGCGCCCCCACCACATCACTGCTGCTCTTCGCACGGGACACGCCCTGAGGAGGGCAGCGCCCGACACAAACCATTCATTTATTTATTAGATAGCTAGCTTGTTAGACAGATAGACACACAGACAGAAAGCCAGATAGTCAGATAGATGGATAGATTGACAGATTTATACTCCTCCCCAGACAAAATATCAATATGGCCACACATTTATCAGTATAAGAAATTCTGTTTTAAGTGAGTTATTCATACTTTGTTTATGTCCATTTTTATTTATTAGAAATTTGATACAAGTTTTGAGGAGATTGATTGACTGATTAGTATCCCTATTCTAAATCATAACAACCTGTACTATAGACTATAAGATGTTCAGTGGAGGTATTGGATGTGATAACGGGGATGAAATAAACAGAGAAAGAAAAAAGAGAGAGAAGAGAACTGACCTGGTCGACCAGCTCCCCTAGAGGCCGCCCCTCCTCCGTGCTCTCTCTCTTCGTCCACACGTAGCGGTGCCTCGTCTTAATCTGCTCTCCAGAATAAAACAGAATGAGTCACAGAAAGACTCATGGAAAGAGTCACTTCAGAAAGACTCGATTTGATACAATTAGGATTCTCTGAGAAATCATTTATTAAATTCCTTGCATTTGTTAAGCTTTGAATGATCTGCATTTCTTGTTTAACCACGAGTAGCAGCTGGAGGAAGAAGAGAGGTCATGATGTTTACCTTGGAGAGGAGCGGCTCGTTGGTGGTTTTGAAGTTCTTCAGCCACTGCGAGGCCTGGAGCGGCTGGTCGAAGCGCCCCGGGCGGAAAGTAGAGGGCAGGATCTCCCGGCAGTTCTTCACCCACAAGTGAGCTGAACACAACCAGAAAGAAACAGAGAGGGTTTTTAGGACTGCGCTGCTTGTTACAGTACCTTTAATATTGGGAAGATTTTTAACACTGGCCTTATACCAGCCAATTATAAGTGAATTATATTATGGGGCAGCTGAGGTTAGGGTGTTGCCCCTGCAATCAGAAGGTTCTGGGTCTGAATCCTTGAGTAAGGTACTGTCCCCATACACTGCTCCCCGGCACCCCTCATTGGTGGCAGCCCCCTGCTTCACTGGGTGAATGGGTTAAATACAGAGAAAGAGTTTCACTCTGTGCTGTGACGGCAGCACTTTACTTTATATCATCAGAAAATAAAAGTGTATGAATATCCGACAGGTGCAACAACACCAGTGTTAAGGGCTGTAACGACACACCAAACCCACGATTCAGTTCGTTTCACGATTTTTGACTCATGATTCAGTTCGTATCGCGATTCGTTTGCGGTGAAGGAGAGGAAAAGTTCTGAGGCGCCATTTTGTTTGGAGACATATTACCTTTACCTCAAAATTATAAACCAATATTCACTTAAATACTGCTTTCTTTCCATTCATACTGAGAACGAGGTTTCGGTGAACCGCACGAGAAGTCGAGTTGGAGGAGTCGACTCGTGTCTCTCGGTTCACCGCTCCTATCAAGAAAAAGAAACAAAGCCCAGCTGCCCGGAGCCACAAAACTCACTCAAAACACAATAAAAACAATCACACAGAGACTCCAGCACAGTTTTATCACAACACGGCCAGCTTATACACGCTTTTAAGCCCAGTGTCATAACTTACAGGTAAGGGTCCGTGAGTGCTCTGTATGTTTGTAAACTGGTGGGCAGGTCCTTTGAAAGCCTTACACCCTCAGCTATTGGTTAAAGAAAACAAACTGACGTGAAAACCCTCCTGTTACGGTGAAAAAGTTGTTTCTGGGCGGAAACTGTATACGGGAAAGAGTTGGAAGGGGTGTGTCTGTGTCGCGATTCACCCTCCTCACGGTTTTGTATCGTATATCGTTATAGCCCTACTAGTGTTTATCATTTGGGTTCAGAGGCTGGCCGTCCCATCAGGGTATATTAGTTTTAACACTGAGTCCTAAATAATAATAAACTGAAAGTCTATCTGCCCTTTACCTCACCAGTGCTGTAAAAATCTTACATAACCGATCAGTAATAAAGTGTTTCAGTGGAGTGATGGTTGGGTACTGAGTTCCTCACCATCTGGTATGTGTAGGACCATCCAGCCCTGAGTGGAGCAGTAGTGAAGCGTGTGGCACAGAGAAAGAGTTTTCCCACAGCCGGTTTCACCGTCCGCACACGCAGTCAAGGAGAACACAGACAGAGAGCCTTACCCACACCTCAGAGAGGTGTGTATGCAAAATACAGCTTTAAAGAAGAAAAGAAATGCTTTTAAAGGCTGAAAGGATACAGAGCAGGTAGCGTAGGGCGGGCCGGCTGTAGTCGGCCCTCTTCAGGTAGGACAGGAGCTCCAGCGCCGGCTCCCTCACCATCACACACGCCTCGTTAAACGTCTTCACCTGAAACAGCCAGAAGACTGGGGTCACAGAGACACTTTCTGATTCTCTCACAAAAAATACATCTCTTTTGTGTAACATGCACAAACAAACAAAAATTTATTAAATAAGACAAGCAAATAAGACAGACATATCGATAGAAAAAGAGTAGTGTGGTTTTCACTGGCCTCTCTTAATTTTAGTTTTAGTCTAGCTTTTGCGTCAAGCTTTCATTTTAGGTTTTTATTAGCCTTTTTAGTCTCGTCAAGTTTTAGTCAACTAAAAGTCTGGGCCCGGTTTCTCGAAGGCTTCTTATCGCTGTGTATTTCTTAATTTCTCCCCAAAGCGATAGTTCACCCAAAAATGAAACTTTGATGTTTATTTGCTTTCCCCCAGGGCATCCAAGTCGAAGGTGACTTTGTTTCTTCAGCAGAACACAAACGCAGATTATTAGCTTTAGCCGTAG
>JBBKCR010002044.1:0-13191 GCA_037577295.1 Ladigesia roloffi | reverse complement strand
GAGAGTGTGTGTGGGGGAGAGTGTGTGTGTGGGGGAGAGTGTGTGTGGGGGAGAGTGTGTGTGGGGGAGAGTGTGTGTTGGGGAGAGTGTGTGTGGGGGAGAGTGTGTGTGTGGGGGAGAGTGTGTGTGGGGGAGAGTGTGTGTGGGGGAGCCCATTCCTGAGCCCAGTCTGGGATTTCCTTTACAGCATTCCTGTTTGTGGTGCAGAGTCGTTTAAGGGCCCGGAGATCACGGGCATCCAGTCTGTTTAACGGCCTTGACCCTCACGCAGAGATTGGTCCAGATTCTCTGAACCTTCGGGTGATGTTATGCACAGCTGATGATGATAAGTCTTTGCAATTTTCCGCTGGGTAACACCTTCCTGATATCGCTCCACTCTCTTCCTGCGCAACATTGTGGGAAGTGGTGATCCTCCACCCATCTGGGCTTCTGAGAGACACTGCCACTCTGCCACTCTTTTTATACCCAATCATGTTGCCAATTGACCTAATTAGTGTTAATTGGTGTCCCAGCTGCTCGTTATGCTCCAATTAACTTTTTCCAGCCTCTCATTGCTACTTGTCCCAACTTTTTTGGGATTTGTTGACACCGTGAAATTTTGAATCAACATATTTTTCCTTTAAAATTATACATTTACTCGGATTAAACTTTTGATCTGTCAGCTACGTTCTATTACAAAAAAAATATTGACATTTGCCGTCTCCACATCATTGGGTTCAGTTTTTATTCACAATTTGTTAGTGTCCCAACTTTTTTGGAGTTCGGTTTGTGTTAAAATGTTGCTGAGTCGCTCACTGGAGATCTAGCTCGTAGTCCAGGGAGCAAAACATTGGTTATGGGATGTCTGAGATAACTGGGCTGCTAGTGTTCACTGATCACCTCGGGTGGACTGCTTGCGCTTCGTGAGACGTCCCCTATGTGACCAGCAGGAGCAGGTGGCCCTGCAGTCTGAGGCCCTGGTCCCTGAAGAGCAGTCCTAAGGCTGTGAAGCTTTAAGAGCAGTCTGTCCTTTAGGAAAGTTTTTGTATATATCTGAACTGCAGCAGGTCTTATAATGGACCTCATTAATATAATCAAGTCATAAATATTACAGTCTTAGTTAGAAATGACTGTTGAGGATTAGATTTGAGAGGGTTGTTTAATGTTTTGGTGAAAATAAAATATCTAAAGCACAAATCAAACTAATCAGTATTTACAGTTCTAAGGGAAAGTGTGCTTGAGTGATTTAATCAGTTCAAGTGTGACTGACAGAGTGATGCGCATGATGGGGTGTGTGCGCATGATGGGGTGTGTGCGCATGATGGGGTGTGTGCGCGTTTGCTTGAGCGTGCACTTGTGTGAGCAAGGGAGGGAGGGAGGAAGTCATTTTCTTTCAGTATCTGCACACCTGAGGCAGTAGTTTGAACAGTAAAGGGGGGTGTGGTCTTTGTCTCTAGTAATAAAGGTAAAACCAGCTGAGCTTGATCTAGTCTGTACTGATTGGGTTTAAAACACGTTTTAAAGTAAGAATGACTGCAGTCTTATAAAACTAATAGTGTTTAGCTAAGTACTTAGCTTAGGAATTCCCATGAGTTCTGAGTTATTCGGTTTGGTGAATGCAAAGGTCAATCTATCATTGAGCATCATTTAGTTTAATTTTTCAAACATATTTTAACAAAAATATATTTTTTACAACATTAGTTTTTGAAGTTGTGCTATACTATGTTGTGCACAGATGTTTTAGCTTAACTTCTTGTGATATTTTTGCCAGTATCTAATGTTCAGTCTGTCCCCACGTTTCTGAGGAAGTTTGGAGAGAAACGTGGCGTGGGAATTACATCCAGTATCTGCTGGGAGTTATCTGGTCCACTGTGGCCCAGGAATAAATCTCTCTACCATGTTCGGAGAAGGACTTGGTTGCCTCACTTAGTCAAAAGCTGCAACAATGCCTGTTAGAAGCCTGAACTGGATGTTGGCTTGTTCTGGTGTTCCAAACTAAACTGGTTAAATTCCTGAAACTGAAGTCATTTGTTCTCTGTTTGGAACAAAAGTGTGCGGGTTGGTCAGTTTTTATAACCATTAGATCATATTCTGCTCCTTGGGGCAGACTCCACCCAACCTGCTGTGGGATGCCTGGACTGGGTTTCTGGTTGTGCTGTCGCCTGTGGGACAGAATGGTCCATACACACGTGTCCCAGCTGTTCCGACACACACGTGAGGTTCGGTGTTAAAGCGAATCTTTACTTTGTTGGACCCAGACAGGTGTCTTGGTGTTCATGCCAAATCATCAGGATACTGTTAAACATTGAGTTCCAGTTCACCAAACGCTACGTAACAATTAACACAGGTTTAATGTAACGTTCCCCTGAATGTAGAAGTACAATGAAGCGAGTAGTCTTGGGAAGCAGTGTGGGATTTTGTGTTTGGTTTCACCTTCTACAATTAGAACAGCCCTGACCTCAGATTAGATGTTTGTGCTGTCTGCAGTTGTGGACAGTTTTTATTTATATGTTTGCATCAACAATCAATGTTTTTGGCCAGCACTTTTAGCGGAGAGCAGTTAGGTATGTTTGGTAATTCAGTGTTTAACACCTTTGGGGGACGGTGGTGAGTGTTTGGTGAGTAGTTTTTGTTTCTTTTATCACTTGGGAACTGCTAGCAATGAAATGAAAAATTCACGCTTGTATCCATTCGTGTAACTGGAGGAAGGTCCGTTATTCTGTTACCAGTGTTGGGGCAATTCGCCATTTAGCCAGAGAGAATCGCCCAGGAGTCAGAGATTCAGGTGGGTGGAGGTAGCTCACTGGGTAGGATACTTGCCTCTGGACCATGAGGTCCTGGGTTCGAATCCCACCCTCAGCACAACCACTGGGTCCCTGAGCAAGACCCTTAACCCCAAGTTGCTCCAGGGAGAGCGCCCCCTGTAGTTTGGGAATGGAAGTCACTTTGGATAAAAGGTGTCTGCTTAATGCCGTAAATGTAAATTCACAGAATGAACAAACAGAGTCTTTTCTTCTCTCAAATAATCTCTTAGAAAGATTTATTCTGAACAGAATTGGACAAAGCAGAAATGTAAAACAGAACACCGGTATTCCCCAAAACCCATGTCTCTCTATTCCTATTCTGCTTTCCCCAGCTAGTACATTTTTCCCTCAAGATCTTATACCCAAAATTACGTAAGATTCAACCTTGTTTACCTCCCTCCTCGGAGTCTAAACATACATTGTTATGAACAAATAGATGTCACTTCGACCCTCAAGCTAGGTGTTCCTGAGTCAAACCATGAACGGAAGAATATCTAATCACCTAAGCTAAACTAAACAACGTATGTGCTGTTTCTAAATTAATTTCTTACATTTAACCTTACCTAAGGATCTATAATTAAGAAATCCCAGTGTAACAATCACAAAATAATCAAAACAGTGAATCAAATGGTTACAGAATAACTGAAACAAGGTGAAATAGAGACATTATAAAACAGTTTATTGGATAATGAAATAAAACAATAATTCAAAAAGAATAATGTATCATATGAAAAATAATAAATGCTGATTTTTCCGCAACACCAGATAAATAGTCAATGAATTCATAACAAGAATTGTTAGTTTTATTATTAGCAGCCTTTGTATTTTTTGTGCAGTTGTGTCTGAAAATAAATGAGTAAACACACACCCGACCTTTGTTTCACCCCTGACATCAGCACTTAATCAACACAGACCGTAATTCCTCGGGCTGTCCATAGGAGCGTTAATAATTTCAACTTTTAAATTTGTTACACGCCAGCTCATATTACTCCTGTCAGCACACTAAGAGTGGCTGGTTTGTTCTGCTGCGCTCCTTAGTGGCCGAGAGAGCGTTAGGGAATGAGTGCCTGCAGCCGCATGTGAGGGAACGTGTTATTGTGTACTTTGACTAATGCCGAGCCCTGGGAAGCTTTTTATTGAACGGAAGAGGTGTGTTTATGTTAGAGAGGAGGTGAGAAGGCCAGGTGGCCTCCTGTACAGGGGACAACGTCCCCAACGCCTGTTAAAGAATGGTGTTAATTAACATTTTAATAATTACCTGCAGGTTAAACTGCAAACCTGGCAGCCGTACTGGCTCTCGGATCTGATGCTGGTCTGTTATTGCTCTGGTCCTCCCTCCCTGCAGATGGACCGATGGCTGAATGCCCTCGGGAGATGAACCCCAACAGGCTGTCAGTGATCAGCCGTCTGCCTGGCTCTCATCATCTGTTGTTTTTCCATCCTCTTCTCTATCAGTCCTTCAACACCTCCACAGGTTTCGCCCTGCAGTTATGCACTAGTCTCCGTTCTCTCAGGTCTACACAACTCAAGACCTCCACCTCACCTGTCATCAGTCACAGCATGAAAGCAGCAGCAGATTTTTGATTGTAGCTCTTGTACATCACTGTGGTGTCTCATTTAAGACAAGACGATAGACGCTATAGCAATGTGAGCCGTGATAATGGGTTGAAAATACAGCCGTGTAATTGTGAAGTTACACAGCTTTCTCAGCCACTCTCCCTGTCCACAGCAGTGTGTTAGTCTGAAACTTTCGGTTCTGTACCAGACAGTGATGCAACTGGAGAGCAGACGTTTGATGGTACTCCTGTAAAATGCAGTTCAGTTTCAGCAGTATATTGCAGTATATTCTGAGCTCTCTTGCCTATGGAGTCAGAGTTGATGGACAAAGAGAAGTCATCCAAAATACCCAGGAACTTGGTGTTTTTAGCCCTTTCAACAGCAATGCCATTGATGGTGAAAAGTAGATGCACAGTGATGGATTTCTTAGTCTATTGTCATCTAATTTGTTTTATTAACATAAAACAGCATTGTTGCTCTCACACCAGACAGCTAGTCTTGACAATAGATGTGTCCAAAATGTGGATCTGTTGTTATGTGCTTAAAGATCCACAATGCTATGCTGACTCTAAACTCTATACATGATAGGCATAACGATGTGGCAGTGGAAGGACACCCTGCCAATTGTGGGTTTTAACAGCAAACTCTAGCACAGGGACTGGGAAAAGTCTGAGAGTGTGCTGTAAATTTCACAACAAAAACACCCATCATGATTGGGGTTTGAAAGCACTATACCACAGAGACACACATAAATGGGTTTGAAAGAATGGACAGAAAGTTCCACAGTGAGAAGGGGATATGGAGACGTGTGTGCTTGACTTGGGCGGTATCACAGTAATATAGAATACCGCGGTATCTAAAAATAACAACGGTATCAGTTTCAATACCGTTATACCGTCGTAAAAAAAATACACTCCATCCGTAGGCAAGCCGAATGACTGTCCGACCCACGAATGGCATGAGAAGCTGCATGTACTCTGTGTGGTATTGACCAATCGGCGAGGGCAAGGGGCGGGATTCGAAATGGGCGCGTGAGAAGCAGACGAGGAGTTTGGCTAACTGTGCCAGTCGCAGGTGGAGGAGAAGCTGCACGTGAATCTCCAGTTCCAGCATTTCTGTTTTTTTTTTTCTTTCCAGTTTTAACTTGAGGCTCTTGACCGGTTTTATGCAATTTGAAGGCTTTATTGAGTTTTTGGTTTTAGTGTTTTTTCTATTTTGGCTAATTCGCATTAATAAAGTTATTTTAACATGATACATTTTGTCCTGTTTCTTCCAAAGCGAACGAACCAGGGATACAAATTCGGTTTGTTTTTGGGTCCCAGTGCCCTTGTAGTCCACTGGCTGGCGTAGTCGGGTCTACATGTCTGGCGAGAAAACTGAACTGAGTTGAATTCATATGTATGGATCAAGTGGCAGTTTATACAGTTATATACTACTAAAAATATATATTTTTTAAGTTTATACATAAGAAGAGTGTATATTCAGTCATGTAATTATTGTTTGTTATTAATAAAAATAGCTTGTTGTTCAATTCATATTTTTGTGTTTTGCTTTGGTACCGAAATTGGTACCGAGAACCGTGGAATACTGAAATGTTGGTACCGTGACAACACTAATTAAGGTAATCTCAAATTTGGGTTAACTGGATGGTTGTGTAATTTCTATATATAAAGTATTATTCCCGAAACCCCCCATGTGTGGCAGTCCGCGGCTAATTTCTGTGCTTCTTTTATTTTTATTTTATTCTCTTAATGTTTTAACTCTAGTCTTAATATTTTTATTCTGACACCATGCACTGCCGCTTCATGCTAGTCCTGGTCATTTTTCTCATGTATTTTCTACTGTTTCCAACCTTGTTTGAAGACGCGGCGCGTGGCCCTTGTTTACAGTAGGAATCAGGTGTTAGATATGTGCCCTGCAGCAGTGCTGTGACAGACAGACTTAACATCCCCAGAGAGCTAAAGAGAAAGGGGATGTTGAGGAGAGGAGGAGGAATGGGAGAGTTTGTGAACGACAGATGGTGTAACCTTGGGCACATCACTGTGAGCACTCCGCAGCAGAGACATTGAGCTGTTAGCGATTACCCTGCATCCATACTACCTCCCTGGGGAATTCTTGCCTGTTATAGCGATAATAGTGTATGAGCCTGTATGAATGTCCACACTTGCCTCTCTCATAACTTGAATTTTATTTTTGTAGTGTATAATAGGTACAATTATATTATAATAATTACAAATAATAGTTATAATTTATAAGCCTGTAGTTTTTGTCTAACAAAGTAAAATTGTCTTTTTTTGCTGCATTTGTTTGTGTTTTTTTTCTGCTGTAAAGCCATGGTATTAAGCTTGTTAATTGACAGTGTGGAAGCCATACTGAGCCGTTTTATAAACAGCTTAATATAGGCCTTTCAAATACTTTGTGTGCTGCTGTAATCTGGTTGAGTTCCACATAATACTCCACAATAGCTGCAGGGCTGACTGGCTAATATAATTTCTCATCATGGCTTTCAACTTGCAGGGCTTTAATGATCCCCAGAGGACTTCCAGTAGCTTATCTTCAGACTGAAGATTAAACTTGATGTTCACAATAGTGGGCATCAGCATTTTGCTGGTGGAGAAGGTGTGAGCAAAAGATTAGTCTGTGAATGTGGTTACAGTACACCTCTTCCTGATGTCTGATTTTAAATACTGAGATTTATGAACTGGCTTCAGGTTTGATGTAAAGTTTATCCACGATATCTCCACAATAGCAGGCAACAGCGTTTTGCTGGTGGAGAAGGTGTGAGCAGTGAACAAGATGTATTTGTCTGATTTAAATACTGAGATGTGTGGATGTCATGGATTTAAAGTTACTCCAAAAATTCAATTTTCTCAGTAATCCCTCTAAATACAGTTTATAATATTTGTTTGCTGTTCAATTTTGCTTCTTTGGTTTAGTACTAAACAGTTCTCTGGAGCTAACTAATAATAGAAGCCCAGACGTTTGCTTTGGGCGAACTGCACACCTAAGCTTGTGTTCAGTTTCATGTCTGAGCAAGACTCCGCTGCTACATTAATCTGTTTCTGTAGCATCTGCAAACGTGCATCATTCAGTGTTTCAGACCACATAAGTCTGTTTGAGATTCTTAACAAAATAGTGTATTTTGAAGCAAGTGTGTAATTAATTTGAAATGTAGCTTGTAAAATTCTACTTTGTCTACAGGTCAGGGTTTTTATGACCCGCACATGCCCAAGAAATAGTGTACTAGATTCTGTAACTGTAACTGACTAAATAAATACTGTTTGGGCTGTCAGATTTACACCCTAATATTTCTGTTATTAGGGCTTGTAGACTGTTGGAGGATGTTGAATTCAGATGCTTCAGATAAGGGGAAACCTTCAGAAGAGGATAGAATATTTCCTATATACTTTGAAAAAGTAACTTAAATGTGTTGTTTTTTTTATTTAAGATATGTAATACTTACCTATTATTATTGAGACAGCAGTTGTTCTCATGTTCCTCTCAGTATAAATCACAAAAGTTTAGAGATGTGAGAAACGCTTCTGAAACATAGCTATGGTTTGTCTAAAATGAATTAAAAGGACAAGCTTCAAAAGCCATGTTGTCTCTCGTTCATCTCATTTGTCTATTCTTTTTGATGGTTTGCAAGTGGCTGAAGGACTGACATTTTCATTGGCAGTAGAGATGATTTTGCAGCTTAAAAAATCATTGCAGGCACATCTATTTACCTAATGGAACTGATTGTTATATGTTGCCCATGGGTGTCGTCACCATTCAACCAGAGGGGGGAGTCCCCCCCTCACATTTCATAATCATTCGTTTGGACTCCCACAAATTTAACATAAATAATGAGTTCCCCCAGCGCCGCTGAATCTTGAATCTTTCACAAAAGAATCCACTCCACTGATAGAAGAACACACACCACTGGAAATCCCAGCAGCCTGTCTCTGCAATGAATTCTCTTTTATGTGGGGAGTTGGAGGAAAACCCGGAGCGGATTTCCACTGGTGTGCGTTCTTCTATTGATTTAGTGGAGTGAATACTTTCATGAAAGGTTTAAGATTCAGGATTCAAGATTCAACAGGGGCTTCCAAACACCCCCACCTAGGGGTGGGCGATATGGCAAAAATTTCTTATCACGATTTTTTTAGCAGTTAAATCACGATTTCATTTTATTGTCGTATTTATAATACTTTGTAACTATAGATTTTTTTTTACTAACCAAAATATTTAACTTTGTAAAAACATATTCCTAAATAACAAAACACCATTTAGGCCAAAGAACATTTCTAAACTGATTTAAATTTTGCCAACATGTTTATTTCAAGCTTAAATACCTACATGTCAGAACAAAATATCAACATGAACAAGAAAATCAAATGGTATAAAATAAAAATGGCAACTTAATACAACTCAAACTTTTACCAAATTATTCAACACGGTCATTTAACACGACAATACATCCTAAGGTAAAACAATAAACAGGAACTTTAAGTTTACATGTATACACTTTATTCATCCTTTAGAGGTAATATGTGGTTCCTCTGAACTAAAATATAGTGCAATACTGTGTATAAAATGTGATTATATATAAATCAAAAAAGATTTTAAACCCGTTGTTTCCTACAGTTTTGATGGGAACCATGTCTTTTCTGAGGTAAAAGGTAACTGCCTCTATTATCTCAGTCCATCGCTTCCTTGTCCTCATATGGAGTCTTTCTGTAAACTCTGTCAGAGTGGGTTGTTTTCTTTTATACATGTTGGCGCAGCTGCTTGTGGTGTGACTGCTCTCCTAGCCTCTATACCAGGGTTATTTAGTTAAAAGTCCCTGAGGTCCAGCTTTAAATTTTGTCCAAGTAGAAGGTCTGATCTGAAGTCCACTTTATGTCTTATAGCTTTCCCCTATGTCCAAATCTTAATTTGATTTCCTCAATATTTATTGTTCATTTCCTATGCAGGAAATTACCTGAGTGCACAAATAACGCTTTTGCCATAAATTAAAGTAGTCCCAGGCAAATAAAATATTTTAAAAACGCATTTCATTATGGATCAAAACGTGTTGTAAAATATTAGTTTTTTCCTCTGGTGGGATCGCGTACATTTGCAGATTTGCAGAGGTTTGGGGCGGGTGAATCCGTGTATCATTCGTTCATTCGTTTTTCAATATGAAACCAAAACCAAACACACAGAAAACTTCGTATTTTCAGTTTTTATTTCCAAAACCAAAACAATACAGATAATGGCTCGTTTTTTGACCTCAAATAAAAAATGGAAAAAATGGAAAACGAACGCTCATATTCCATTTAGAATTTTTCTTTGCGGTTTCATAAGCTGCAGGTTGTAGGAGGGAGGAGAAACTAGCCTGGTAGCTCCGCCCACCGGTTTGGGCTGTAAAAATATTCTGATTATGGGAGATGTCATATTTCAGTGTGCGGTAGCGTGTGGTGTGTTTGCAGTTTTACATGAGGTTTGTGAGTGTCACTCTGTTCTTTTTGGAGAAAGTAAATAAAAGCTCCCATTCCAAGGGAGGAAAGAACAAACTGCACTAAACTGTCTCATTTTTGGAACCTCTCTTAGCTAGTTTCCACCACCAAGGTGCTAAGTCTAGAACTGGTGCTATGCGTTTCGACTTTCGACTGAACTATGAAAGGTGCTGGTGCCAAAATACTGGGTATGGGGGAGAAAATCTGCCGGACGGGCTATTAGCCTAGCTGCTAACTGTCACTGGGAGCCCTAACGGCTAACAGCTTAGCTTTCAACTGCTACATTAAACTATAATTATAATCTCAACTATAATCTCCAACGACTCCGTCACTCAGAACCGTGTATTTATCTGGTGTATTAGGTGGCGGCTGCAGTTAGCTCCCTTGAATTACCCATTCCACCTTAAATTGTGCTTTGATTCACATTACATATTTTAAGGTGGAACAGGTATTTCAAGCGAGAAGCTAAGATCTCCCGTATTTGTTGTGTTTGCTTTTATAGTTTTATTAGTAGTTTGTAAGCTAAAACATTACTGGTGCCATGCTAAACACTTATAATAAATTTTTGCTGCATTAAGTGGACTAGCAAACAGTGTGATTTGTTTGATGGACTGTAGTCTTTAGACGATACTACGATCTCTCTGCTTTGGCAGATCGTCAGTACACAGATCGTCTTCATGATCTCATATCATATCGCACACACTTACCCCCACCCACTAAAAGAGATTAGCAAGTATACAGCAACTACGCCCCCACCCAAACCCCACACCAGGCGCAAACCCAACCCCATGCACAAACCCCGCCCTCATGCATCTCCCTGACATTAAAAACAATACCATTGAATCAGAAATTGCTAATTTTATATATTTGTTGGAGGAAGAAACCTCAGGATGAACAAAGAATTAAAAGGGGAACCCATCCTCCTATTGTCGACCTGGAGAGAAAAAAACGTGTCTTTATGGGGATAAGCAATGAGAGGCCTTCATTAACAAGTAAATAAATAATCTCTGCAGGAGCTTTCAGCAGCAGTTGCCCCTAATTGGGGTAACTGCAGATGGCAGTAATGTGTTGACACTGGCTTTTCTTTTGCAGTCTATTATTTTGTTTTATTATTGCACTGACAGATGTTGGGTTTTTAAGCTAGAATGTTGTGTTTTTAAGCTAAAAAAGTTATAGCGTAAAAAGGAGAGATAGAGGATTGTGTTTTTTCTATAAAGGCTATAATTTAAAAAACTTCCAGCTGTGAAGAACTATAAATAAGGGCACAGTGAAAATTCTGCATGTATTTGACGTTTCATAAGAGTCTTTGTTTGTTGATTGCACACACTGTATATTTCATAGTTGTTTTGTGTGAGATTTGTAGTTGAACGTCTAACCTCTGAACACAGTCGTATTCTGATGTGTCTTAAATTTTTTTAGAATGTTTATTTTTCTTACATCTTTCTTTGTGCTTGTGTGTACAGCATGCCTCGTAAAAATCAGGTACTGTTGGAGCAGTTGTGTGCACCAACTAAGACCTTTAAATTTATGACATTTAGCTGACGCTCTTATCTAGAGCAACATACATCAGTTTCTTAAGTAGTCCATCTGTTCCTCAGACCTGTAAGCTATACTTAAATCAACCTCCGCTACTCAACCAAGTTACTGCTGGCTAGTACACCGAAACGACTCCTATCAAAGAAAAGTCAGATGTTAAGACAGAGAAAGGAAGGCATGGAGATAAATGCATTTGTGAAATTGGGAAAAAAGAAAGAAAGAAGCAGAAATGAGAAGCATAGGTAATGATCAAGGTGTTGTTTAAGAGGTGGGCTTTAAGACGACGTTTGAAGACTTCGTAGATCTCATCGGAAGAGGGAGTTCATTCCACCATTGGAGGGCCAAGACAGCGTCTTGATGCATGCCTTCCTCTTCTTATGAGCACCAGAGGTTCAGGACGAGCCATGTTTGAAGCCCTGAGAGGGTGAGAAGTGCCATGCTTCTTGATCAGTGCGGATTTGTATGGGTGTGCAAGTCAATTTTTGGCCTTGAAATCACGTGTTAAGGATTTAAAGTGGGGTGTGTGTGAATTTTGAAACACTGAATACTAACCTCGCAGCTGCCTTCTGAATCAGCTGAAGTGGTTTTGTTACCTTCAGTGGAAGTCCAGCTGTAGAGGGTTGCAGTGGTCCAGTTTGGAGATGACCAGAGACGGTGTGAGTAACTGTAGCTTTCTTCTGATTGTGGAGAAGGTATCTGCACGTCCTTGAGGTCTAGTCAATGTGCAGTGAGAAAGACAGATCTCCATCTAGTGTGACCCCAATATTTCTTACCTTCTTCGAAGGTACGACAAAATGAGTTCCTAACAGAAATTATGAGGTCATGGCTTGGTGAAGTACTCACTTTGATGATGAGGAGCTCAGCCTTGCTGGGATTCAGCTTGAGGTGTTTGGCTGCCATCCAGGAGGAGATGTCAGCAAGGCTGTCTGAGATGCGGGCTGGGACTTGGTTGTCACTGGAAGGGAAAGAGAGAATAAGTTGCATGCCATCAGCAAAAAGGTGGTAGGGAAGACCTCCTTATAAATGTCTTTGACTGTGTCTGTTGTCACTCTTATTGAGGAAAAGTGGATGTGGCCTTGTTAGACCTCTGGGCTTTTAGACACGACAATGTTGTGTAGATATTGCAGATTTCCTCATTGTTTCTTTTCTATTATTGTGAGAAAATACAACAGCCATTATCTGCTGATTACTGCAGACGTGCTTGAATGGCTATGCTTTGTCTTTTTCCTTTGAGGTCTCTAATGTACGGTGGCCCTGAAGTGCAAACCACACATTTTTCCAAGCAATATACTTCGGTCCCCCATGGTCTTCGCGGCTTTTGTAAGCGGGCAACCACCAATTTTTTTTAAACCCCGATCGCTGGGGCTGTTAGAGAAAACGTCTTTGGAAAGGTCTCACCGTCTAACTGTAAGTTTCACCGAGATTGGTGCTTGCCCCGCCTAGGAAAGCCGCGAGAACCTTCCGTGGGGGACTGAGGTATTCAAAGGCGAGGTGAACACATGTAGTTTGTCCTGAATCAAAATATTCTCGAATAGCGAGAGCTAGGTTTGGGTCATGGTTAGGCCTGTAACGATAACAAATTTTGCTGGACGATAATTTGTCCCCGAAATTATTGCGATAAACGATAATATTGTCATTGTGTCCATTTCTACTGATGTAATGATAATGACATAATCATGCTAATGCACCCTTTCAGAGATCCAAAAACCTTGACTTCTAAAGATCACAAAACCCTGGGAGTGGAAGACATTATATACAGGGGTGCACATAATATTTTTGGGTTGGTTCTCAGGGGAGAACCTATGGTGTTGCTTGGTCACATTTTTTAATGC
>JBBKCR010002016.1:0-13192 GCA_037577295.1 Ladigesia roloffi | reverse complement strand
AGAATAGGCAAAACTAGCTTTGAGTACATGGCACATGGCCATGTACTCAAAGCTAGTTTTGCCTATTCTGTCCTTTCAAAGGTTTAAGATCCTGTACAATTACCAGCCTGGCGCCTAATGTTGCGGCGAAAAATAGCCGGGACCGCCTTCCGACTCTAAACAAGTTTCCCGCTAAAGGTCGCAGCAAAACCAGATCTCTGTCACCGTCCAATCACCCGACTTAATCTTCCCTACTCCTATCCATCCAGTTGCAGCGCCTGCCATCCACACCTGTGCCTTCTTAGCGCAGTGCTGTCAAACAGTGGACGGCATCTGGAAAGCGTCGCTTCGGGACTAGCCCTGTAAACCCCGAGGGCCTGATTATATTTATTTTCTCCCCCCAAAAAACTTCCTGAACAAAAAATACTGCCAAGCAAGCGGGAAAGTGTCTGTCACTGCATGCCTGCTTTATTTAGCTGGGGAGAGTTTCATGGTAGAAATGGAATCAAGTCAGGATTTTTTTAGAGTTTAGTTTATAATAAGTATATAATATATATAATACACTTATACTCATGTTATATTATTGAATATAAATACACATATTTAATATAATATGTATAATAAATATAAAGAAATATATATTTATTTATTTATTAATTTTTTTTTTAGTTTATTTTTTTGTTTTTAGTTAATTTAGTTCAGATTTTTCCTTTCTGCTGACAATTCTACTGATCCCTCTCTTTCCAAAGAAGCTGGTCTCTGCCATCAAGCCTCCCCGGAGAATTCAGTCCTCCCTCACCTACGCAGGGTCGACTTTAATCCTGCAACACCAAAGCCGAGGCATTTTCCTGGTCATTCCTAAGCAGGTGCAATAATGCAGGGGTGCCAGAGCATCCATCAGAGTCTCCAGCACCTGGAGCGGCCTTAAACCAAACCCCAGGGGCCATAAAGCAGTGTCGGCCCGCCTCGTCTCTACCTGTCTCATATTTATTCCTCCGTGACGGAACGGTGTCTTTTTATTATCTATCTTACCTTCCACCCAGATGAGGGCATTATATCTTCCCCGTTGCATCGTGAACAATAAAAGACTCTTTCACGTTCCAACTGAGATTATAAATCCTGGGGCTTTTTTTGTGCCAGCTTGATTTGTATCCATTTAAGCTTTTATCTGCCGTGGCTCTTTATAATGTTTTCTCCTTTTTTTCCAGGGGAGGAAATCCCAGTTAAAGTCAGAACAATCTAAGTAAGAAGGCATCAACAGCCCTCAACTGCTTCTAGTGGTGGCCTTGCTAACTGAGCCACACAAATTAATTGTTATTTATTTGTCCAAGGCATTTCTCCACATTATGTCAGAAAGACCAAAAACGAATTCATGTGTCACTTGTAAAAGGCACCTATTTCAACTTTAACCTGTATTTTGACTGAGTAGAGGCATATTACTTTTACCTTAGCTTCCTTTAATGTTTATTTAACCAGTTTAATGGTTTTTCAAAGAACCAATACACAATTTAGAGGTTCTTCAATCTCGTATACTTCATTTAGAAAAAAAATTAAAAGTTATTGAGGGTCATAGATCTAAGGCTTTGATGCATACCATGGTTTATTTGCCAAAAACTGGTATACATGCAAAAACTGGTTGCACAGTCTACATTCAAAGTGAAGTTTCTCCACTGGAAGTCAATACAATTTGACATTATACAATGTCTTACACTTACCATTGGAGAACACTTAAAAAAGCCCACAATGTGGTCACGAGACATAAAAATACTTAATTTTTTGGTTCTAACGTGAACAGATTTGGATTGTGGTATTGCAGTAAATTGGAAGAAACCTGGGATCTCTTCCCTTAGGGAGTCGTGACATCTGGGTTCTTCCCTTCTTCCCTTCCCTTCCCCTCCCTTCACCTAGTTCAAAGTGTTCTAATGTCTGATGTCTATAATCTCGGTACACTCGACTTGCTGTGGGACATTGCAGTGGCCAATGATTGGACGGCCACTTGTGGGCAGGAATAAGGGAATATTCTTGGAAGTGGACACTTCTCTTCTGTGCAATATTCACCTCTTATGTGCAATATTCTGGTCCAACAGCTTGATTTTAGGAGTAATTAGGGGTAAATTATCACTGTAAGCCATGTACAACTTACGCCTGCTGCTACCAAGCAACTGGGGACATGGGCTAAAGTATAAAACCATCTTTTCCTATTTTTCTGTACACTGTTTGTTAAAGTGTGTGTGTGCGTGTGTGTGTGTGTGTTTGTGTGTAAAATGCTAAACTTTGCTATCCTTTTCTGAACAATATATATATCACAATACTGCTATGTACAGATACACATACGTCTACAGGTTATATATACACATATATTTGCAAACACATATTTATATTATTTGCATTAGGTGGAAAGTGTTCTTATATTATCTTTTGTGATGTATAGCTTTTAATTTACTTTTTTGCTGCTCCACTTTCAGCTGTAGCAATGCACATTTCCTAATAAAACTTATCTTATCCTACAATGCATGTTGCTGTCAGCTTTTAGTTGGAAATTATTTAAACACTGGTTCACATCAGATCAAAACAGGTGCACGCAGGTGCTTAAAAAGAAGAGCATTAAATACTCACATCTGGGCAATGACAGGCAGATGGCATAACAAAACACAATAATGATAGTTTGCTGATTATTTTTATGTAGCAGATAGAGCACATCATCCATCTCACATGGAAATAGCCCAAAGCCAGAATAAGCAGATGGGAATTATTATGACACACTCTAATTAGCACTGTACCTTTCTGTGTCTAAACACTGAGAGGTATCGTAGAAATGTAGCACTTTTACGTTAGAGCTACTCCTCAACTATAAAATGTGTTTTACCTCAACATACTACTTCAAACAGCACCTGGAAACTAAATATCAGAAACAGCCCTTTCAATTTAAAATATGCATGAACTGTAAAACCTCCCAGGCCGCTGGCAGGAACACTGTGTTTCTCAAAACAAGCAGTGAAACTGATCACGTGTATTAAAACCAGAGAAGACCTCCACTACTGTGAGCTGTCAGTTAATGGAAGAAATTTCCATTAACCCTGTAGCCAGTCAGTTAGGAACAGAGAGGGTTAAAGTGAGAGTACTGCATTTATGAAACTTTTCATCACCTACATATTCTACAGCTTAGAATCCCCATTTTCACACACACATACACTACCGGTCACAAGTTTTAGAACATCTCAGTGTTTCAAGCTTCTTTTAAAACTGAAATTCCAACAGGTTAAGTCCTGTGGATATCTCATGAAATGGTAAAAGGACAGTGCTGGACTGCGAGAGGTTTAAAAAAAGTGCAGGACCTCTGGTTTTTGCCAGATAGTGTCCCAAAACATAAGTCCATATTCTGCCAGAACAGGACAGAGATCTGGAGAACATGGAGAGCCCAGAAGAGTCCAGACTGAACTTAGCGAGCTGCTTTAGGAGGAACTGGACAGAAGAGAGAAAGCAGAGCGCCGATAAGAGCAGCAGCTTATGGGAACTTCTGGAGAATAAACAATGAGACACTGAACGGCTTGAAAAAAAAAAGAAAACAGAAAAATTGGGGTGTCCTAAACTTTTGACCAGTAGTGTTATCATTTAAATAATTATTGTATATAATTATACTTTGTAATCTTCCTTGCCTAACCTGTTTGCAATCCTGCTGCAGGCAACTTCCTTTCTTTTCAGGTGCTCACTTATCACTGTCACTTTCAGTTTTAGTTTGAGAGCCTTTTGTCAAATTTACATCAGTAAATCAATTCTTAGATATTTCAGTTTGTTTTTGATCATGTTCATGTTTATCTTTGTCATCCAAATATATGAATGTTATTTTAAAGTTTTTTGCAGTGCCAGGACTGTGGAAAGGGGCAGTTGAAGGTGCGATGACATCCAGAGTGAAGGGGTAAACAAGACAACTGTAACATATGTGCTCACATGGTAGTTTACAAACTGGTTTGTCCACTTGTCAGCTTTTTAAAAAAGGAAACAAAAATGTAAAAACATTGAAAAGAAGTTTTCTAAAAACATTATGAACAATCAAGAGTCTTTTAAGAAACAGCAAAAATTACACACATTATTATTTTGTTTGAGCTAATTTTATTTGAAGGTCTATCCTTGGGTACCATGAGCATGGCAACCTGTTTAACCTAATATAATCCACCCCATCCCATTAGTATGAAGGGTTCATCTTTCTCAGTGCAATTTGATGCCCATAAGACTGAATTAGTAATCCATTTAAATTTTACTTAAATCTATGAAACTGAGAATTGGGAGAAGTGGGAGGAGTTAGTGGTTTGGGACCAGTGTAGGAGTAGGCTGACCTTTTACACTGATACAGGATCAGCCTCTCCTCCTCAAATTCAATTGCTCATCAATAGATAATCTGGATAAACGACACAAACACTATTAGCGGCGCTCTTTTGTGGAACCAGAGAAACTGTGCCCACAAGCCCCCCCTCCCCCCCCCGGAACAGGGGAAAACAATCACAGGATGTGCCAAATTGCATCTCCCGCCATGTCTCTCCAATTAACGGGCCAGACGCAATTTGTCGCCAGCACTGAGTGACAGGCAAGGAGATGCCGCTAAATGAAATCGCTCGGGAAAAAAACAGGCATAATTGCTGATGCAATCATCTCAGCCAGAGTTGCGGCGAAGACTTCCGATGTGATACAGAGTGAGAAATGCTTGATAAACACTGAGAGTAGTGACAGATTGGCAGCTACATAGAAGCTTCTGCTTCCTTGCCTTAAGGAAAACAATAATTGCAGGGTCCAGCTATCGGCTCCAACTGATGGGGACGAAAAAGTGCCATATCAGCTGGAGCTGAGGCCCGGAGGGGACCTAATGAAGTGGGGTGACAAGCCAGACGTGGTTTAGTAATGCTGACTAGGGCTGCAATGTCAATCAAGGGTGGCTCGAATAAATGAGCTAGTAGGTTCAAGAATCCAGCCCTTTATCGCCACGAACGCTAAGCAGATTCTCGTCCAGTCTCTGGTCGAGTTGGGAAGAACTTTCTGCAGAGTCAACAATGAGACATTGAACTGCTTGAATTTTAATAATAAGAAAAACCCAGAAATTGGGTGATCAGTGGCGTATGTCATTTAAATAGTTATGATATATAATTATATTTTGTAATCTTCCTTGCCTAACCTGATTGCAAACCTGCTGCAGGCAATCTCCTTTCTTTACAGGTGTTCACTTATCACTGTTGCTCTTTCAGTTTCAGTTTTTGGGCCTGTTGTCAAATAGACAATTTACCACAGTAACTGGCATAATCACTTCTCAGATATTTCAGTTTGTTTTTTACCTTTGTTCATGTTCATCTTTGTCAACCAAATATCTGAACCTGCAGTGCCAGGCCTTTGGAAAGGGGCAGTTGAAGGTACGATGATATCCACAGTGAAGGTGTAAACAAGACAACTGTAACATATATGCTCACAAGCTAGTTTTCTGGTTTATTCACTCATCAGCTGTTTGAAAAAACACGTTTTTAACAAATACTGAACAATCAAGAAGAATCTCTGGTCATCTTCAAACATGACCACTGCAACTCTCTACTGGCTGGACATCCACAGAAGGTAACTAAACCACTCCAGCTTATAGGTAAGTCTTCAACGTTCCTACGTTTACTCACACCACACCATTATTAAGGAACCTTCACTGGCTCCCTGTTGCTGCTCACATTAAGTTTAAGCCCCTAAAACTTGCTCACAAAGCCATGAAGGATCTTGCACCCCCATACATAACAGCATTAATCAAGCAACATATCTCTTCTCGTCCTCTCAGTGCTTCAAGCACAGCTCTTTTTGAGCCTCTACCACTCAAAAGAAGAGGAAGACCTGTGCCAAGACTCTTCTCAGTCTCGGCACCCCAGTGGTAGAATGACTTCCCTCATCCTATCAGATCTCAAGAGTCTCTCGCATCTTCAAGTGTCGCCTGAAGACCCATCAAGGACCACTTTGGTTACTAATGATGACTCTCTTCTCTATCATTTCACTTACTTATTACTACTATTTAAATAAAAAACAACAAAAACCCTTTCTAACTCTTACTACTAACTATTGTTTAGGTGTACTGAGCATGGAGTATCTTGGTTGAATTTTGGACGATTGACTTAAATTTAGATTTACAGGTCGAAGATACAGACGGGGACTACTTGAGCACAGATGTACATCGCTCTGGATGCCGTAAATGTACATGTTTAACATCCCTCCCATCCTTCAAGGAAAATGGCAAACAAAATAAGGTTCAACATTTTCATCGCTGTCACTTGATCAACAGTTCATTAGGAGAATTTGTAATGGTTTAGACGAGTGTGATGCAGGTTTAGCCCAGACTTTAGATTCACACCAATTCCATTACAGATGTTCTTTATTGTATAACATATAGCGCCACCCAGAGATTCGGGTTTTCTTCGACACTAAGTCAGACTTTTCGGGAAAAATCCACAGATGACAACAAAAGTACATTTGTCTTTACTGGATTGTTGTAGTAGCTTAAGTTTTTTTCCATTACAGTAGCAGTGTTAAAGCGGGAGGGCGGCTAGGTACGAAAGTACTGGATGATCCGTACCTGTGCAGATGCTCGCTCTCCAAGTCCATTATCTGAGAGTGCTGGGCTCCAGGAGAGCAGCCTGTTCTCTGCTGAACATGCCTCTGCTTTATTAATGACTGCAGGTGGCGATCCAGAGAACCGCACAAGCAAAAGACTGAGGACGGAACGAGAATACACCCCTGCAGTTGAAGCTTTTGCAGACATTTCCCACATCTACAGACATCTACCACCTCTTTCAATCACCACCTCTGTAATGAAAATACACATCAAAGTGACTATTACAGTGATTTATTATGGAGAAAATTCATCAGTTTAGCAGGTACATTTCCATATCGTTCAGAACAGTAACTTTCTCTGGGTTTTCAAGATTCAAGATTCATGTGACAAATCAAAATCTTGAATCTTGAAACTCTGGGTTTTCAAGATCCTTGAATCTTGAATTATGAAACTTGAAACTTAAATACCCAGAGAAGGTGGACTGTTCAGAACGATATGGAAATGTACTTGCTAGTTTTTTTGTCCATATTAAATCACTGTAAACCCACTGTAAGTCATTTAGAGTCATGGTGATGTAAATTTTCTTTACATTGTTGGTGAATGTAACCCGCCGTCTCCAACAAAATCGCCATCATATTCACTACCCACCCAAGCGAAGCTGCGCCTGTTATCCGGGGGTTTATATGAACACTGATTATGGCAAAATATTTCCACATCTGTATGAACTAAATCCGGTTTCTATGGGGAATATTTTACCTCACAATGCCCTGCATCTATCCCTCCACCATGAATGAATTTAGTTTTAGGGCCAAAACTTCTCAAAATCTATAAGGTCTCAGGCAACATTCTTACCCAGTACAGGAGTTTCTGTCCAATGTCTGCCATTTCTAAGTTGAATTCTACATTATTTGTCATCAGTCATGTTTATACTTTATGGTGCAAATGCCCCTCGAGAGCCAAGGGCGTTTTAGTTAATCTGGTTAATCTCTTGAGTTATGAAAGTTACAATGTTTTGTATATGTTTTATACATTTAAAATTTGATTTTTTTTTATTGCATTTTATTGCATTATACTTAATCAATTATGCATACTAAATTTAAGTTATCTATTTTACTTAAAAGTAATTTTATCTACAATTTTTAAATTACTTTTTACTTTGTACTTTTTACCTGCATTTGTTTTCTAAATACTTCTTTTGAATTATGTAATATCTATATTATACATAATTATTTAGCTTAAGTAGTCTAATGAGTACCAGCATGCATGAATTGGTTCTCACTAGGGCATTAACGACTTCTTTCGACTAATCCATCAAGACTGACACCACACACGCAGGAACATGGCTGTCCAACATTGAACATTTACTTTAATGAAAGTTCTCTGTAACAGTAACAGTCAACATGACAATTAATCTAAACTAAACAGAGGCTAATACCTTGCATTTTCTGGTAAATTTAAGTGTAAACAAGAAGTGGGCGGAGTTTAAGCCGTGGCGCCGCTCAGCTCTGGAACAGACTCTCTGCAGTGTTAACGTTAGCATGTTAGCTAGCGGTGCCGTTTCAGAACCATGTAGAATGCCGGTTCTGTAACTGTACTTTAACTCTAACTTGCAGGTTCTGCAGTTCTCCGTACTGTTTGTGTTTCTAGAGTAAAGAATATCCACATGTGTGATGTGTGTATGCGTTCTCTGCTGCTGTCTCTTTCGTCTAGTTGTGGTCTCGTGTTTAGATTCCAATGGTACCGTCCCTTTTATTACAGGACTTTAGTAATTTGTTAAACCAGGGAACGCATGTCAGCGTCAGCCAATCAGAAGCAGAGACTGCAATACGTCCACAAGCGAGGGCAGAGAGAAAAAACCCCACACAACTGTCGACTTGTGCCTCTGTAGTCGACTAATTGACGAGTTGACTTTAGTGTTATGCCCTAGTCCTCACCAAAATTAAAAATCTTCCACCTAATCATGGGTGCTGTAAACATCATAATTTTTATTTATTTTTTAAACAATTATAGCATTTTTCAAAATCATTCATTTGCCCTCACTGGCAAGAGAAGATGCAGAGCGCTGCACACACTTTAGAGGTCCAGAAAGAAGTTGTTCAAATTACGTACACTTTTGCGCCATAAAGACTGAAAACTTTTCATCCTGCACAACCGTACTTGCGTACTTCTTATGTCAATCACTGATTATATTTTATTTTATTATTTTAATTTAAATTCCTGCATTGTGTTTTTGTTCTGTACGACTGGCAGAGAGGATTTCGGCTGATCTTATCGACACAATTCCATCTTGGTAAGAATGGAGTGGTTTCACATCGAACCACTCTGTACATATTTGGGAAATCGGAATTCCACTTTAAACGATGTCTCTTCTTTTGTTCTGAACGAAGGGGTTTGGGCAGATGCAGAGAGGGACAAAGAGGGACGTGAGGAAAGGCTGGGATTTGATCTTAAGCTCACTCTGAACTAAAACACAGCAGTTTTCAGAGCGCCCGAGGCTGAACTCTCCAATCTGGATGGTTCCTACAACTCATTCCGGAAAATGAGTGGCGGACAATAGAATGAGGTCAGTGCGGAGGACGGGTAAAAGGAAAAAGGCGGCAAGATGAAAAGGAGCACCCTCCCGGCCGAGTGCAGGGATGGCCGGCGGTTAGGTTATGCGAGAAATGATGGCAGGCGTAGCCCCACGTGCAGGGGGGCGGGTCCAGGCCGAGGATGTGGGGTGGGGGGGTGATGGGGGCAGGTGTGCTCACGCAAACAAACATGGCACGCGGCTGAAAGCCCATGAATTTTTCATCAGGTGGCAATCTTCTGACGGCCCAGACTCTCTCTAAAGCTCGGAAAGGTCACCACAGGGTCGAGGATGGGAAAGGAAGGAAGGGGCAAAGCTGAGCCCCTACAGAGGGAGCAGCAGGCGGGGGGACAGGATGGGGGGGTTTGGGGGTGTGTGTGAAGGATTAGTCTGCCACCAACAGCTGCACCGATCCAGACCTGCCCATCACTCTCTCACTCTCTGTCTCTATTACTGTCTCGCTGTTTCTCTCTCTCTCTCTACAGTATTACTGTCTCTCTCTCTTTGCGTCTCTCTCTCTATTACTGCCACTCACATATTTCTCTCTCTCTCTCTCTACAGTCCTACTGTATCTCTCTCTCCTTCCCTCCTTCTCTCTGTCCTTCTCTCTCTATTACTGTCTCCCACTCTTTCTCTCTCCTCCTTCTCTGGCTCCTCTACAGTATTACTCTCACTCTCCCTCCTTCTCTCTCTACAGTATTACCCTCTCTCCTTCCTTCTCTCTCTGTATAACTATCTTCCACTCCATACTTCTCTCTCTATCATGATCTCCCTCTTCCTCCTTCTCTCTCTCTATTACTGTCTCCCTCTTCGTCCTTTTATATCTCTTTTACAGTCTCTCTCTCTCCGTTTCTCTCTCTATTACTGTGAATATCTATTCTTCACTCTGTCTTTTACTCTCTCTCCCTCTCCCTGCTTTTCTCTTTATATTACTGTGTCTCTCTCCCTTCCGCTCCCTCATTCTCTCACTATTACTGTGTCCCTCTCCCTCCCTCTCCCTCCTTCTCTCTCCCTCTCCCTTGCTGCCTCTCTCCTTCTACTCATCTCTCTCTCTCTCTCTATCTCGCTCGTTTGCTGTTTCTCTCTCCACAGTCTGGCTTCCCCCGTTAGGATGATTTGCCACATCATTACTAATTGATAATTGCCGTGGCGACAGGCTCCTCATTAAGGCCGAGCCCAATCCTTCCGCGCCTGTTCTGACATTTATGGTGTATCGACTGCACAAGACCAGCTAACAGTGTGGCCAAGGTGAGCACAGGCCAGGGAGGTGGCACGCTCCACTCTACTGCTCTTTTTAAATGGAAAGAAAACATTTATTTTGTCACTGAGGGGCTAAAACCTCATATGTCCAAAACAACTATATTTAAGGAAACTAAAAATACGAAGTATGATTTAAATAAACTAATACTCTGTCATTAAAACTGGTATAACTATTTTCAACATTTTACATTTTACAGACCCACATGGAGACTGACCAATTGGATCAATTTTTGAAAAAAAACCCCCAAAAAACCAACATTGACCAAAATTGGATTTGCGAGGTTTCCGCTGGACAGTGAGAATGTGACACTTAAGTCATTGTATCAATATTATTTTTGCTAATTTATAACTAAATAAAGAAAAACAGAGCACAAAATTGGTTATAAGGCCTATGTGAGAACACTGTCAGTGTGAAGCACCTAAAACGAGGTGAAGAAGTGAAGACGGAAGAAGCTTCAGCATATGCAGGGTGTGCAGTCCACTGTCACATCACTAAAATACTTAATCCACCTTTAATAGAGTGGACTTGAAGATGTTAAAGTTCTTGTTCAGATCACAGATGGATTTCAGTCAATAAACATGAGGTGCCCCATTAAATGAACAAACAGACAGGTAGGGAGCGTGCTATCTCTATTATCCTTGCTAGTTATACTTAGTAATGCTTTCTAGCTCTGTTAGGCATGCTTGTTATGCTCAACTATGTGTGTTAGCTCAATTATGCTTACTAATTAAGTTGTGTTAGCTTGCTAGTCATGCTAAGTTGTACTTGCTAGCTCAGTTATGCTTTCTAGTTTACATGCTAACTCTGGTATGCTGAATTATGTTTACTAGTAATGGCCAATTATGCATGTTAGCTAAGTTATTCTTTCCAACTCTGTTATGCATGCTTGGTATGCTGTGTTATGCTTGCTAACACGGTTATTCTTGTTAGTCATGCTAAGTTATGCAATTTTCATCTCAGCCATGCTTGCTTGTTGTGCTCAGAATATGTTACCAGTCTCCATAATGCACGTCTACCTAGTTATGCTTGTTATGCTTTATTATAGTTGAATATATAGGATTCTATTACGTTGTGATAAATGGTTATACTGCACATGAACACATTGCAAATCACTGCCCTTTCATTTACAGTCTCATTTATTTGGCTTCTTTACATATTTTTATGAAGTGATGACACAAAAGAACTATCTTTGGTTACCTATTTACAAATCGTTCAATAGATGGTTCTCCATTTAATCATTTTGATGTGAATGTAAATAACACATTTAAATATATTTCACATGATGTTAAGTTAATACCAGTACATTTCTAAAGCTATTTAGCCTTCAATTTTAAAAGTGTGTCTCTTGCAAGTAAGCATGTCAGTCCCACCCTCTTAATGCTGTTGTATTTGAGGCTCCCAGACGAGCATTGTTCTTACATTTTGGGCCCATTTGTCCAGTCTAGCCTGCGGATAGATTCGATCATACCCATGCATGCTCTGCTGAGGCGTGAAAACACCCATGAACTCTCCCAGCTTCCCAAGGATAATAGTAAGGCAGTTGGTCCAGATGTAATATAAGTTAACAGACAAGCACAGAGTTTTTAGGAATGAAAAGGCTGCTCCCCAGGCATTTAGTGCCAGTATGTTCACTCAAGAGATGGGGGGGAACATTTCAGGAATTATTCTTGTTACTGGGCCCTCTATGAAATCTTTGTACAATGGTGGCAAAGCAGTTTGCCACAAGAGAGCCGGATGCTTTTTAAGCTGGATCCCTGGACAGAGATAAACCCCAGTGAAGGACAATTTGGATGAAGGATCACCATTAAGAGCTCACTTTAAAAGAAACCAATCCCTAGATGGTGGCGGTGTACCATAGATGGCCAGTGTTGATCTGATAAATCAGGTGAAGGCAGTGTTTGATTTGACATGCCATTACTTACTAACATTACCCCTTAATGCGACAAAGTCTGCTAGTATTTCACTCCTAGCCAATCTACGATGAGCCACTGGGGACACGTTTGAAGGTAGTTGTACAAGATCTTCACAAAAGAAATTCCAGAAGATTTCTAAATGGTAGATCAGTATAAAACACTTGATTCACATGGTGGTGGCAGAGTATGTGGGATTGATGCTGTGCGACATAAAGGGGATTTGAGACGTCCTGATTGATATTTTAGACCCCCTGAATAACTAATTAACCAAACTTAATAGAATCTCTGTAAAATTCTTTGAAAGTGTGAGTGTTAAATGAGCATTTGCTTGAGTAAAAAGATGCTCAGCTGATCATTATTGTTCATTCTCTCCTCTGCTTTAAGCAATTTATATAAGTGAAAGTGGTGTAATACCTTTCATCTCGCCCATGTCTAATGTTTTGCCCAGCTGCTCCAGCAGGTCGGCCCGTGCTGCGTTTTTCTTGTGTTTCTTGCCGTCATAGTGCTGCCGGGCCATACCCGGGTTGTTGAACCAGGCGTTACAAAGTTGGCAGTAACGGTCTGAGTCCCCATGCAATCGAGGTGAACTTGTCGGTGAACCTTCAGAGGCCGTCTTCACGGGACTGGGTGGTACCTCTGATGGACAGAGAAAACAATACGTGGTGACTGGTCCATGTCAGCCATTCAATCTGAGGGGACACGTCCCCCTCACAAATGTATAATTATTAATTTGGACCCCCCCACCTTCAACATAATTGTTCAACATAATTAGTTCACCAGCACTGTTGAATCTTGAATCTGTCATTAAGAATCCCCTCCACTAAACCTATAGAAGAACACACACCACTGGAAATCCCAGCAGCCTGTCTCTGCACTGACCATTCTCTTCACCTGCATGTGGTGAG
>JBBKCR010001925.1:0-13196 GCA_037577295.1 Ladigesia roloffi | reverse complement strand
GTGGCAGGGAGAGAGAGAAAGAGAGATAGAGAGAGAGAGAGAAGGTGAGACACAGAGAGAGAGAGACAGAGATGGGGGAGAGAGAGAGAGAGAAAGAGGGAGAGAGGGGGAGACAGAGAGAAAGAGAAACAGAGAGAGAAAGAGATGGAGGGGAGATAGAGAGAGAGAAAGAGAGAGAGAGGCAGAGATGGGGGAGATAGAGATAGAGAAAGAGAGAGAGAGGCAGAGATGGGGAGATAGAGAGAAAGAGAGAAAGAAAGAGAGAGAGAGACAGAGATGGGGGAGATAGAGAGAGAAAGTGAGAGAGAGGGGGAGACAGAGAGAGAAAGAGGGGAAAGGGAGAGAGCAACAGAGAGAGACAGAGATGGAGGAAAAGAGAGAGTGAGAGAGGAAGGAAAGAGAGAGAGATTAGAAGCGCCTAATGAGGATTTCCTGATTCTTCTCATTTCTTCTCATCACCTCTTTCAATTAAAAGGAGACTGTCACTCGGAGAGAACCCTTTTGGACATGAGGAAAGGTTTTCCTCTCACCTCGCTTTTAGTCTGGATCTGATAACACTAACAAATAATTAATAACGGATACCAACACTAATAAACAGTCATTTTGGCGTTTGCCTAATATTTTTCAATTCCCCTGTAATTTTGTGTTTAAAACGACACACAAATATATAATCACAAAAAGAGGCATGGAATATTAAACCTTGGATCCTGGGAAACATTGCAGAATCTTTTTAGTCTGTTTTGCAGGAAAGACAAAAATATAAAACAAAAAAAGCAAAAAATCAGATTTTGTCAGAGGTAAAAGATTGTTAAGTTTCTAGAACACAAATTAATGCTTTGAAAACTGATTTGAATGTTTTCTAAGACTGAATAATTCGGTTTGAAAGCTTTTGCTCAAAATAATTTTTAATGCTGCAATTATTTTAAAATTTCAAATGTACAATTTTAATTATACTGGTCAACTAATTAAATGAATTAGAAGCAAACAAACAGCCACACAACATGTAGCTGACATTACATTTAACACTAAAAAAAACTACATCCAACACTACACTGCAAAAGCAAATGACAAAAAGATTGTTATTCTTTAAAAAAATCAGACTTTGTATTTTACAGACAGTTCCAACACTTTCTGCTTTACAGTGTAATGTGCATCACATTTTCCCTTTTCCCTTTTCTTATAATCAGACAGTTCATGATCAGTCCCATAACTTTGTTCAGCCTATGTTCAGCATGTTACATTTTTTTCGTTTATATTTATATTTCGAAGGGAGTTTTTCCTCGCCCCTGTCGCATTTGGCTTACTCACTAGGGGCTCGAACCTGAACTCTGTAAAGCTGCTTTGTGACAACTTGGTTGTAAAAAGCCCTATAGAAATGAAATTGAATTGAATTGAATTAAATTGATTACATAGAGGGGTATAGGTAAAGTCATTCAGAGTATTTGGATTAGAAATTCCTAATTCTAGAGTTGATATTGTACATGTTGGTGGTTATAGGGATCACTAAAACTTCTAAAAACAACCTGAATTGTGTGGTTATAAATACACAGCCTGGTTCTACAACTTTTTAACAATTGGTTTTATAAAGCTTTGGCCTAAAATATCTAAAAGCCATTAAGAACAGAGAGGCAAATACAAGACAAAATAGTTCTAAAGGAAAAACTTTATTTCAGATTATTACATTTTACTATGACTAATCTAATGTGTAGATTCAGTGGATAGTAAAAGCAATGACCACATTTGCATTGCAGACATTGTGACTCCTGGCTCCTACCCCTAACAATGTAAAGGAATGTTTATAGGTTTACCCACAATGCACTATTTTACATCAAACCACTCTGGACAACATAATTTACTTCTCAACTGCAACATTATTCAGACATTTTGAAAAAACAAGAAGGTGACATTCCCTTTTAGGACAGTCTATTATTATAGTTATACATAATATGCAATCAATCCTTAGAGACCACAGTTATTGCCAGTTATTGCAAACTCATGCTGTAAATTCATGAATTTTTTTCCCACTTGTAGCTCATTGAAACAAGTGGAGTCATTGAAAGGGAGGTGCTGATATTAAACCGGGTGGCCATATCCAGTCCTGGAGTGTTTGAGTCCTGTTTGTTTGAGGATGTTTACCCTTTCTAGGGTAAGGCTTAGAGCTGTTGGGAAGTTTCTATGAGCATTTGATTGTATGCAGCCGTAAATGAAATGAGGATAATAAGTATTTCATCACAAATTCCAATATAACTCATATCTCAGTTGTACTGGATGGAGCTCCATCAAGCTAAAGAGCACAGTTCCACCACTCTCCTGCAGTTCAGGCCAATGCTGGAAGGCTTGATCCCCCTCTAGGCAACTAGCGTGGCACTAACCATGATGACCTAAATTCACTAATTAGAAGGGCTGCCTGAATACTTATAAAAATAATAAAAATAACTACATTTGCATCATGCAGTGCATAGGCAGTAATAACTATTGACTTAAATTAGGTTTGTGTGATGAGTAAATTGGGCAATTTCAGTTTTCTAGATGTTATGAAGCTTTTATTGTGGAGTTATGGATAAGTGGGAAATAAAGAAAGAAACACCCTTCTCTCCGGGGCCTCACAGCACTGTGGGATTTTCATTATGTGCGTCGTAATGAATTCCCAAACCAGCCCTGAACCGGCGCAGGTGAAGGCCCGTGCAATAAACACACGTCTGCAGAGCCAGAATTAATTCCCCGCCGAATCCCTGCCCGCTCTCATCATAAGCGCATCATTTGACTCCTGCTTTTATGGCGCATCACTGCTGAAATGCAGGTCTGCTCAAGCTTGTTAAGGACCTTCTGGTTTGATGTTAAATCTTCTCTATGCATATTCATGCTGCCCCTGCGCTTTAGTCACATTAATGCTTTTAGCAAGCCGCATTACAATCCTGGTGCATGGCGCTTAAAAACCCTGGTGAGGACAATTTTAAAAAGCTCGTGTCGGGATAGACCATTTTTCTCAATTTATTTTTTAAATAAAAGAATTTTATGTAACAAGCAAACACCATTAAAGTTTAAAAAATGTACCGTTCACACCCCAGTCGTTGCTGCCCAAATAAGGTCATACATGCTTATACAGACACTTTTTAGCTGATAATACAAAATTAAAAAAGGAACCAGACGTACATTGACTGGGCAAAACATTACAAATCATGCCTATGATCATGTGGGTTCAAATCCTGCATAAAGCGGCCATGGCCATTGAAGAAAACTGTTGAGCTGAAGGGTATCAAAATAACATAAACACGACTCAAGTTTTCCCAGCAGATCATTGCCCAGAGCATCACACTGCCTCTGTCAGCTTGTTTTGCATTTATATTTATAGAATGTGGCAGACCCTTTTATCCAAAGCAACTTTCTGCGTATGACAGATCTAGGTGCATGTAGTCTTAGGAGTCTTGCACAAGGACTCTTACTGGTGCAGTGTCATAAGTTGTCCAAGTTAGGAGGCTGCACCCACTTCTCCTGCTTGAAAGGTAGTGATGTTATACACTAAACTAACCAACCTCATATCAAAGTGCATTCTGGGGCAGTGGTGAGCAATGCACAGGCACCCAGAGGACATATTATGCCGAAGGAGTCATGATTCGTCAGACCAGGCCACCTTTTCCATGCCCCAGGATCAGGTTATGATGCTTATTTTAGTTGTTGTAGGTGGTGGAGAGGGATCAGTATTGGTACTCTTACTGGTCTCTGGCCCCACACAAAGCAAGCTGTAATGTCTACTAACACCTTTTTCTGCAACTTTTTTGGCCCATATTCTACATTTTTATTGTATAATTTTTTCTTTTATAGTTCACTCGTATTGCTTGCGTGCTTATTTTTACCCCTTGGAATGAATTAGTCAGTTTTTGCTATGGTTCAGTGAAGAGATGTGGATTCTTTGGAAGGCTGTAATGATCCACTGGCTTCCTCATGATTAGGCACAGCACTGTCGTTTTCCCAATGCTTTCCTCTAGTGTTTAGACTTTCTGCCCGAACCCGACACGACCTGAACCCGGCCCAATCCCGGCCCGACCAGACCCACGGGCCGGACCGCTGTCCTCGCCATGAACATACAAGGTGCACGGGCTTGGGTTGGGTCGGGTCTCATTTTTTGGGCCCAATCTAAACTCTACATTCCACTTAGCATGGGCAAGAAGATGGCATAAATGTCGCCATGATAAATGAACATAAATCACATTTCTTCACAGTATGGTGTACTTATCATAAATATCTAACCATGTTTAATTGGTTATTGTGCAGTGCATGTATGATAAATATTTACACTTGTAGTTGGCTGAATCGGTGGAGCTGAACTATTGTTGGCTGCATGTGTGGAGTTAAACTGTTATAGACTGAATGGGTGGAGCTAAACTGCTATAGGATGAATGGGTGAGGCTGAACTGCAGTAGACTGAATGTGTGGGGCTAACTTGTTGTAGGTCGAATGGGTGGGGCTAAACTGTTTTCAGCTGCATGGGTGATCCTAAACTGCTGTAGGCAGAAAGGGTTTTGCTAAATTAAGCAGAAGGTTGACTGGAATAGTTGTGACTGCACAACCCTGATAAATTAAATAATAATATATTTGGCCATAAATATGCTGACGATATTAAACTCTTTGAATATTAAGTTGTTTATGTTCTTGACCCTTTAAAAGTGAGCACACTTGCGAGAATTTAAACTCCTCCTTGGTTTATAAATAATGTGGACAAGCTCACACATCTGTTTAGGGAATCTGTTTGCTCACTTTTGTCCAGCTGTCATTGGCCGATCAATCGAGATGACTGGGTCTGGCAGGAGTGCAGCAGGTCCACAGCCCAGCAGGCCAATGTGAAATATAAACTAGTATCTGCTTCCAAAAACTGACTTTATGTTATTAAAACAAGACTAATTGAGGCTTATTATTCAAGATGACATCATTTAAAACTGAGATGAACCTGTTTTTTCAGACTTTAACTCCTCTCTGAAGGTTGTGAAAATGTGAAATCTACTGTGGCATGTCAACACACTTTCTAGGATCTAAAAGACAGCTGGAATAATGACTCTCCCATTCTGCAGAAACGAATAGAATCAGTATCACACAGTTCAGGCTGTTATTAAGGCAGACACACCAGATACTCTACATTTAAGAATGAGAAAATTATGTTATGTCATAGGACAAATCTAAATATTCTGACTATGAATATTCTTAGATTTTCTCAACTGATAAAATACTAAGAGGTGGTAGTGTTTCAGATTTTTTGCATCTTGCTTTGGAATGGTTCACCCAGCATTATTTCTGAAATGATAGAAAAGAGGGATTCCACAGATTTTTCAACTGCTCTGTAAAATTAAACCCTTAAGATATAGAAGAAATCATTCAAGTGATTGCGTGTGAAATGCTCCCTTTTAGTAAAACTTACTGATTCAGAATTGGTCACTGCTGTGTTGATAGGAACCAGATATCTGAAGTTTTCACTAAAATTCTCTCAAAGAAAGTCATTACACTAAATGATTTGATGCCCAAGACAGGATATTTTGGCCTAAAGCACATACCATTTTTATGATGTAGATGCACAGTACTGCAGAGAGAGGGAGAGAAGGAGGCACAGGCACAGACGTCCATGAATGAGACAGATTTTTAACATGGAAACACAGAAATAAACAGAACCAAAAACAGGCATGGGGGCCAAACATGCAAAAAAAATGATGAGAACCAAGAAAGGTAAGGGAATTGAGAGATTAATGCTCCACACCACATCTGGGGACAGAACACCTTTAATACCAAACAAAGGGCCAATTAGCCCTCTGGGTATGTATCCCCAGCTGTGGGTGGAGGACAGTTCACAGTCCCACAGCAACTCCTGGACGCAGACCTGAAGCCATGGCTGCTGGAGCTGTGGAGGCTGATGTGAAGACCAGTGCAGGGTCAGGAGCTGGGGCAGCTGGTGCGGAGACCAATGTCGCAGGGTCAGACCTAAAGTCATCAGTATGAAACCGGTGGTGCACATTCAGGAGCTCAGGCGACCGGGGGCGGGACTGGTGCTGGAGTCAGTGTTGCCAGTTTGGAGACCAGACCTGGAGTTGTGGAGGCCAATGCAGAGACAGGCTGAGGTTGAGTCTGGTGCTGGAACCTTGGAGGCCGGTGGGGAGACTGGTGCTGGAGTCAAGGATGGCATTGTAGAGACTAGCGCTGGAGTTGAGGAGTACCGTGCTGAGAGAAGAGTCTGATGCGGAGACAAGTACTGAGGTCGCAGCACGGGAGGCCGGTGCAAGAACTAGTGAAGGGGTTGCAGTTGGGAGACCGGTGCAGAAACCCGAGCAGGGGTTGCAGCAGGGGAGACCAGTACAGGAACTAGTACTAGGGCCACTGAGGAGTAGGGTTGGGTATCGTTTGGGTTTTTTTAGAAGCCGGTTCCAAATCGATACTTTTAAAACGGTACCGTGCAAAAAGGTGCCTGAAGTGGTACTTTACAAAAGCCACAAAATGATGCTGGATGACTCAAGAATACATTTTTATTGATAAAAAGGAATGCTTTAAATTGAAAAATATATTAAAAGTTTAAAGTATATATGAATATATATGCAAATACAACATAAGCCACCTAACCCAATAAAATAACTAAACCGCTTCAAACAGGGGTGCAGATAGCATGTTCAATACAGGGGAATGAATCGATGGGGGCTTGGTCTGGAACGGGGCTTGGGAAATGGATTGCTTTTTATTATCACCAAGCCACCAGGTACCAGATTCAAGTAATGGAAAGCAAAAAAGCGAGTAGTGTTAAACCAAACCGAGCTGATACCAGTCAGTGGAAAATCCCCATAAATGACCGAGCTAACACGGCTATGTAAACAGAGTAAACATGAGAGCCCCGACTGCAGGCATCAGTAATTCACGGTAATAATCTCCCGATCAAACTCCGCTTCCTGAAAGAGTTATAAACTGCCTTCGGAACCCAGTTAGGGTACATCTACTTAACAATCCTTTACCAAAAATAATGATGAAGTCTGTTTTCGCTTATGTGGACTGAGTTGATGTGGACTGAGTTGATGTGGACTGAGTTGATATGAACTGAGCTGCGTTGACAAAAATTGGGTCAATCTGAGTTGAGTTGAAATGGGTATAGTTAGGTGATTACAATTTTTTTTTATTTGTCACATGCACAGTCATACAAGTACAACATACAGTGAAATGTTTTCTCTGCATTTAACCCATTCACTAAGTGAAGCAGGGGGCTGCGGACAATTTCCTTCGGGATAAATAAAGTTTTCTGATTCTGATTCTGATTCTGATTCTGATTCTGATGAGGCGCCAGGGGAGCAGTGGGGGGCGGTAACTTGCTCAAGGGTACCTCGACGCTGGAGGAGTTGAGTTGTTGGCTGAAGACTTTGGTGGAGATATCCTGATAATTGAAGCCACTTGCCATGATGAGTTGTGTGCTGGATGAGTTGAGCAAAGCTCAGTTGGGCTGAGCTGACTTGATCTGAGCTGGACTGGATGAGTTGTTTGGCAGTTGAGACAAAGCTCTATGTGGAGACTGAGATGTATCATGCCTTCCAGTGTCGCAAGAAACATAACGGATGGCCAGCTCTTCTTTCAGGTGGGGATTTAACCCCTCCTAGTACGCAGTTTGGAGAGCTGCATCACTACACGAGGATTGAAAATCTGTCGTGTATTCACTCACTGAACGATCCTCTTGCAGTGGGTGGGATAGGTGAGACGCTGGAGACCCCCTGGAAAGCCAGATGGGATGCTGGGGACACATAATGGTATGTCACCACTGTTATGGGGCTGCCATCTTGGATTTGCTATGGACAGTGTTTGCTGGAAATACAGTCCAAGTGTTCTGTGCCTTGTGTGGTGTAGCATCCTATCATAAACTGGCCTTTTCCGGACAGAGAGTGAGAGAAGTACAGTCCTTTTACATTGTGGATTTTTAATTCATTTTGCACTGATTTTGCAAGTTTCCTTAGCCATTTAAAGTGGGGTTTTGCACGACTGCACTTTTGTTTATGTCATGGTTTAGACAATAATTGTTAATCCCTTTTCCATTATAATCACCAGAAGCTCACTTTCCTTTTGATCTGACTGGTCAACAGAGAAAAAAGCATTTACGTCCTTGTCATCTTGTTTCTGGATGGGATAACTTTTACATTGCGGAATTTGCCTAAATCTATTTGGTTGCACTGACCTTGACAGATTAAACCCACTTCATACCACTGCCATCAAGTGATAATAACGAATAAAATGAAGTCCGCTTGGCCTTCACCGGAATAGGATGGATTGCTATTTGGGGTAAACCATGCTCCGGTGATGCTCTGTTGTTTGGAAATCAAAGCTAACGCTGTTAGATGAAGAGCGGCAGAGTGGATACAAGAGGCCAGACAAACAACAGGGATGGACAGAGTAAAATAAATGATGTCCTCTGGCAATAACACTGATTCATCTCTGATGTGGAATGTGACACAGGGGTCATTTATGCTGCTACATCTACTGACTGTGTGCACGTTAAGGGTGGGCAATAGGGCGAAAACATCAAATCAGAATACGTTTTCCTAACGAACAATATACATCACAATTATGAATTCCGGAGAAAACTGCTCAAGTTACAACTACACTAGCTTACTGGTAACATAAAAAAGGGGTTCTCTATTCTGAGACTGTTGTGTTTGTAATGACATAAGTAATGAATCAGTGTTATTATCCTAACATTAGCTTTGCAGGCTTGAAGACAATGAACAAAACGTCCCAGCAAAACATGATTTAGCATTTTAAAAGAGCCTGAAAATCTATTAGTTAATATAAACTGTTTAAAAAAGAACCTTAGGAAAAATAATCAAAAATAATAATGATACTGATCAAATGCGGTTAAATTACGATGAGCCGACAGCCGGTAGTGTTACCGTGCAGTTACATCATACTGTCTGTTTATTTGCAAGGTCTAAGGTGGGGTTTAGCACTGCTGCATTTTTGTTTTTCATGATTTAGACTGTAATCATTAATCCCACTTCCATTTCAACAGATGGTGATCTGATTGGTCAGTGGAGAAGACAAATGGCTATTATGCAAGATACTGACCACTACAAGTCTAATAACATTGTCAAAACAGGGCATGTAGAGTCCACCACATAAAAAACAATAAAAAACAGCCACATGGTGCACAAAAACGACAAGATTCCTAGCAGCACATCGCACTGCAAAAACAAGTGTCTCCTGTGAAAATTTTCACCCTTTGTGTTGCTGAGTGTCTTAGAAGTACTAACAGCATGTTTTTGTCTCACATGAATGTGAAAAATAACTTGAAGTGTGTAAAAAGGCTTTTTTCAAGTAAGGGTGAGTGATTTTCAAGCCTTTTTGTCAGTAAAGTCTGGTAGAGTCTTTAAAAAAATTCGTAATTTATTATCATTGAATTTTATTTGCTTCATTATATATTTTTGTTACTTAATATATTATAAGAATAAGAGTAGTTTTGTCGAATACTAACATAATTATCAGTGGCAGCCTTCGTGGAAATTAGATGCACATTTTATTCAAGAACATTCAGGGCATTAGCTGTTTCAGAGTGGAGTGGGGAGTCAGAGGTTGCAAGTTTCTTTGGGGGATTATTAAATGCGTGTCAGTGGACTGGTTGCTTGTATTAGTGGTAATTGGTTACTGTTGAGGAAGGGAATATTAGACAGGACATTCAGGCAGTGTATGTATGTGTGTTTGTGTGTGTGTGTGTGTGTAGTAAGGGTCACTTGTCTGGCCCTTTGCTCATCAGACTGACATGTCCACTCGAGCACAGCATGTCTGTAAAGCCGCCAGCTCTAAACATCCTTCCCTAAAGAGCAGCCCTGTGGGGTTACAGTATCAGAATCAGCTATAGCATCAGATCTAGAATCCGAATGGCTCACCATACATAGACATGGGCACACACATCAGCTGAATTATGTATAAAAAATGTTGTGCTGCTTAGGAACCGTGGCCCGCTGTTAAAATGTCTACTATGATTTTTAGGGATTAATAATCATGTAGACGCAGTGTCATTTCAGTCATAAACACCTCAGTAGTATTCCAGAACCACAATGTCCCTGTCTTGAATCCACACACCTTCACACACACCATCATACACACCTTCACACACACCATCATACACTTACACACCTTCACACACACCATCAAATATCACCACACCTTCACACACCATCATACATCTACACACCTTCACACACTTCGTCTTACACACCTTAATACACACCATCATACACTTACACACTTTCACACACAGACCATCATACATTTACAAACCTTCACACACACCATCACACATCTACACACCTTCACACACCATCACACACCATCATAGACACCTTCACACGCATCGTCATACATCTACACACCATCACACATACCATCACACATCTAATCACCTACCATCACACATCTACACACCATCACACATACCACCACACATCTAATCACCTACCATCACACATCTAATCACCTACCATCACACATCTACATACCATCACACATACCATCACACATCTAATCACCTACCATCACACATCTAATCACCTACCATCACACATCTACACACCTTCACACACCATCATATATCTACACACCTTCACACACACCATCATACATCTACACACCTTCACACACACCATCATACATCTACACACCTTCACACACACCATCATACATCTACACACCATCACACACCACCTTAATACTGCACACACATCAGTTTATTAGATCAATGTCCCACAGTGTGATTTATAATGGTCTTATGAGGATGCTGAAATCGTACAGTCAGAAGATTATACTGTATATGAAGATGAAGCATTCCTGCTGCAGGGCCTCATTTCTATAAGCAAATGCAGCATCCTCCCACTCCTCTGTGAGCTAGGAAAGAGCATAAGCAGTCTAAATGGAAAACAGAAGGCTCTTCGACGTGCAGAGCTAAAGGGAAAATAGAGTGCATTGAAAAAAGAGATTGTTGCATAAAGAGGGAACATAGCAGCCGTGATTACTAGCACAAAAATATAACATCTCCTTTTCACTCCTTCTTCCATCTCTGTCACTTCTTCACTGCTCTCTCAGCCACCTTCTTCATGTGAAGGCATTTATTTTCAGAACGATATGGATCCACCACTATTCCTCCTTTGCCTTTACCCCATTTTGTGTATCTGGACTTTGCATGTGGGGTCTTATTAGCAATTAGCGCTAAGTCACAACTTCACATGCTTCAGGTGCTATAACCTTCACAGACTTCACAGACTAGGTTTACTTTGTGTGTAAGGATGGCAGAGCCAGACAAGGTTTCGTGGAAGAGTAGATGGAGCATGTAAGACTGAATAATGGTCTGAAGGTACCTGGGTGTAGATTTGTGTAGCCACTGGTTAGCTAGGTTAGCTTTTGCTCAGTCTGTTGTTTTCACTCTATAGGTTCGCTTTTCCTTTGTCGTTCAGTCTATTTTTTTCACTTGGTAAGTTCGTTTAGACATGTTCTATCTTTTACTTAATACTTTTGTTTTTTTCCTGCTCAGTCTGTTAGCTTTCTATGTTAGTTTAGTTTGTTCTTTACAGTTTTAGTCCCAAATAGCAAAAAAATATAAAACATATTTATGAGTTCATTTGAAAACAATTGAAATGATTTTGCTTAATGTAATTCTTGTTTGGAATAATCTGTAATATTCTGTACTAAGTTGTTTTTTCTTTAGAAGGCATATATTGTGTTTTGGCGTATAATTGTTATTCAATGTAAAATGTTTGCTTTCTAGATTATTAAACTGGCCCATTAAAGTAATGACGGAACACATTACTGTGCGCACAGTGTGAACAATGTCAAATTCTTCCTCTGCATTTAACCCATTTTCCAAGTGAAGCAGGGGGCTGCCACCAATAAGCAGTGCAGTGTGTGGGGACTGTACTTTGCTCAAGGGGACTTTTGTTATGCATCTGGCAGTGCTGGGATTTGAACCCACAACCTTCTGATTGCAGGGGCAACTCCCTAACCACTATGTCACCAGCTGACCCTTGGGTTAGTTTTGATTTATATACTTTTTTCACTTATGAAGTACGCTTTAATGTCTTCAGTTTCTAGATTAGCCTTCACTCAACAAATAGTTTTTACTACATTTTTTATCTATAGCCCATTCTTCCACTGTTTTCTTTTAAAAAAGGGTGTCGTTTTGTGTTGGTGGGATGCCACAGAAGAGCCACTTTAGTTCCTCAAATAACAAGCCTGGAAAGGAGACATGACTGTAAATCAAGTGTGAAAGTATGAAGAAATGTGTGGAACCTTTATAAAATGTAAAGCGTTTTAGAACACTTAATTTGCTAAAACATCTGGATTATGTGAAGGTTCTTTATATCTTTAAATGTTCTTCATACTCAAAATTTCATTTAAAAATGAGGCTGTTTAGAGATCTGAAATGGCTCTTTTTTATATCGCTCAAGGAACTCTTTAGTTTTCAAAGGCTCAAAAACTTTAAAGCTGTTTAAATGAAAATGCATAGTTTTAAGAAAACTCAGTGAGGGACAAGTGCCTTACAAGAGCCTCGTAATTGTTTAGGTTAAAGATTAAAGATATTCAAAATTAGGTCCAGGAAAATGTACCAAAGGGCTGATATGCATATTGTTTGCCCACAAGAACAATATTAGCATTGAGAAATCTGTTAAATATAAGGGTTCCTTGAGTCAGATTAGTTTTTTTTATGAATTTTTTAAGTTGCTTTTTTAATTGAAATCCTTTTGTAAATTTGCCTTAAACTCTACAATATCAAGGCAGAATTTAGGTGGAAAGTTAATGCTGGTGCAGCTCTAAAGATGCTATGTGTAACGGGGCGGAGCGCGAGCCGTGCCCCGTTCACTGCCTCGGGTGAGGGAGAGGGAACCAGACATCAGCCGGTGCTCCATTTCAGGGGGTTTTATTAAAGAAAACAAAGATATAACAAAACACAAACCTGGCACGCGGGCCGAACAGGATAAACTGGAATAAACAAACAGGATACAAAGAACTGCCGGCAACGTGTCCATGGGCCATAAGTCCGGGCCCTGTGGTGCACCTTTCTTAATGCCCCCCTGATTCGGAGATCCTCTTCCCCTTTTTTCCCCAATGCCTGCTCCTCCAGTGGGGAGTATGAATGACCCCTTCATACCCAAAACCACCCTGTCCAGCCCCCACCCTGCCACCCTATCACTACTACGCCCCCC
>JBBKCR010001855.1:0-13200 GCA_037577295.1 Ladigesia roloffi | reverse complement strand
GGCAATGGAAAAACAAAAAAAGCGAGTAGAGCCGAACCGTGCCGAGCCGGGACCAAGCAGTGGAAAACCAACGGAGTAGAGCCGAGTCGAGCCGAGCCGAACCGTGCCGAACCGTGCCGAGCCAGTGGAAAAGCACCTTAACCTCTTCCCTTCAAATGCTAGCTGGATCTAACCTCTTACCTTCATGTGGAAGCTGGATTTGTTAGGTCTTTTCTTCATCTCCTCCTGGCTTGAGACCTTCGTGTTCCTCAAGGACGGGGCGTCCATCAGCAGGCCGCCTCTGCTATGGAACCGGCCCTATCGGGTGACCTCATTACCTCTGTTTTTCCTAGCGGTCTTGGCTAACTGTTGACTGTCCGTCAGCGGTCAGCTCAACACGAGCCCCCACCCCCCCGCAGCTGGCCCAGCACGGCCTCACGAGCGGTGGCAGACTTGAAAAACAGCAAAGTGATATGTTTTAGACATGGCTTCGGATCTGGCTTGACATTTACTTTCAATATGATTATCAAGTATAAGCCAAGATTAAACACTTCGAGTGTCTTGATACCCTCTCGCTTTCGTATCTCTTAGTAAGAGATGAGACTTTCATTTCAGAGTTTTGCAAGGAAGGACGGTTCATGAAGACTGATTTTAATGCGTCTTCTGAACAGTTCTGCATCCCATTAGATGGGTCTTCGTTTTGTCTATTTCTTCTGTCTGCTACAGATCTTTGGTTTAACAAATCTTGGGCCATTCAGCTACTTAAAAATCATCCAGGTCAAAGTTTTGGTTTCAATCACTAACATTTGGAATGCACTCACAGTGGAACACTATGGACCATAAGCGAAACGCCCCCCACGGCTACAACATGCAGTACTCATAAAAGGATGATAAGAACACAGAATTCGCCATAATCTGATTCCTGGAACCTGATTTGAGACCTCTTTGTTCATCTCTAAATCTTCGGGCCACACGGCTAATTGATTTGACTTAGCAGGGAAAGCAGGAGAGAAACATCAGTAGACACAGCTTTCAGCTCGGCCTCAGTGTCCCTGGCTTTCATTAAAAATGCACTATTTTCATAAGGGGTACACAAGTGGTTTCCATGTGTAGCACACTCGCGCTTTTCATGCTAATGGACCCTGCAAAACATTACAGCGCTGTGCTCTCTAAGCTAGCATGAAACATCCGTGGTCACAGCGATCATTCACCTCAGAGGTTTAGCCTAGTTAAGCTCTTTTCACACCCAGAGCCTGAGACCTTTCCCAATACTTTAAATGGAAAAGTTTGGACTCTGTGTCGTCCACACATTCATCGTTTAAATGGTGTTTTACTAGGAAATTGCACTTTCATGCATGCCGTGAAAATCTGGAAAAAACAAGGTGGTATTCTTGAGCATTGGTAGCCTCCGGCTCCTTCATTTCTAGCTATAATACACAATGCAGTCGACCATAACAGCGTTTGGCTTTGCTGTCCATGTGCAAGATGATGAACTCCAAAAGTGTGTAAATTCCACATATGGATGAAATGAGAATATTGTCAATACAAATCTTGGCTGATATCACAGTAATACCAAGAGAGGAATGCGAGAAGGAAAGTGAGATTTTGTTTTCATGGGATATGTTTTTGGCAGTTTTTGACAGTGTGGTATGGCATACCTCACACCCCCCTCAAATTTAGGTCTGGTCTGTACTCACTTCTCAACCTCACATCCTCACAACGGCAATGTAAAAATGATTTTAAACTGTGGTTAGCAGGTTCTCCATAAGGTGAGGGCTTTTAACACTCGGTCATTGAAAGAGAGGAAACTTACACCAGCACGAACCTGTTGATCCACAAATTTGATTATCCATCCATCCATCCATCCATTTTCTACCTCTTTATCCTGCACTCTGGGTCGGGGGTGGGGTGGGCTGGAGCCTATCCCAGCTGCTATGGGTTAAGGCGAGGTACACCCTGGACAGTCGCCAGCATGTCACAGGGCCACGCACTCACACACATTCACACCTAGGGCAATTTAGTGTGCTCAATCAGCCTATCCCAAATCACGCATGTTTTTTGGTGGTGGGAAGAAACCGGAGCTCCCAGAGGAAACCCACACGGTCACGGGGAGAACATGTAAACTCCACACAGGAAGACCCTACACCCGGGAGTCGAACCCAAGACTTTCTTGCTAACCCCTGTGCCACCGTGCCGCCTCAAATTTGATTGAATACAATGTAATTAGATTTATCGTGTCTATTAATGTTTAGCAAAAATAGTCTGGAGATTAAGACATGCCCATTAATAACAACACTCACAAACTTTCAGGAAACACAAACCTTAATCTTGAGGTGAGGAGTGGAGCTGTCAGGCTTTCCTTCACAGTCTCATTCATATTTGAAATGAATTTCTACATCAGGAACAAGTACATTTATTATGTGAAAGTATTGGGGGCTTCCTGACTGGCCTGGTCAAAGCAGTTCTTGTCTTTCTCAAGGTCACCACAACCCCATTTCCCACTTGTCGCTTTGGGCTGGATGAAGTTGCCTGTGTGGATTAAGAGGTTTCATTCATTGCTTCACTCACTTGATCCTCAGTCTAAATATAGTGCCTCAATTGTTTCTACTCCGGTTTCTTATCTACACTCTCCGTCCCAAGCCTGGGCGAGCTCAGACGCCGTCCGCTGGCATGCGCATGAGTGCGACAGACTTAAAGCGCCAAACTGGTCTGACACGGACCAGCGCTGGAGATGAAGGAGGGATCATCACCTCCCCAGACGAGAGGTGGATCAGTCACAGACTGGACTGCGGGGTTCCAGATTGCGCAGTCGAGATTAAAGGATCCGGACTGGGTGAACCCGGGACAGGTGCTGTGGGAGATGAATATCTGTGGTCATTTTAACTTGGCGGTGATGGAAACCTCAGGGAAGAGGGGAGGGATTTATTCCTGCTTTAGATGGTGTGAAGGAACCTGCACTTTTTGGCCATGTTCCTAATAGTGTGTGTGTGTGACTTGTGTCTTGAATTACGCAGCAGTGATGCACTGATATGAAGTTCAATGGCTTCGTTAAAGTATATAGGAAAAAGTTTATGAAGGATTCATAACTTTCTTTATATTATTAATTATATGATACACATAAAGTGTTTTGCATCAATCAATTACAGTTTCTCCCAAAAGAAAGGGTTATATCATATTTATCTATTATAAATACGGTTTCTCAATAATTTTTATTTTTATCTTACAGCAAAGATGGGACGATATGAAAATGGACAGTGTTCCATTGAGTGCAAAAAATGCAAAAAGTTTGAATTTCTGTCACTTTCCATTATTCAGACAATTTCTCTCTGCTTTTAATTTGATCAGTCTGATATCGGCTGAGCTTTATTGTTCCTCTTTTTAAATAAATCATTAATTCTGTCCTGAATGAGCTCTTCTCTCTACAAAGCACTAACTTTTCAAGAGGTTGTAAAGCATGTTGATTAGTTTTGGTGAAAGAGTTCCGCTGTGGCCAGAGGGGCGTAACTCCTCTAACAGCAGATTACAGCAATTGGCATTTATCTTTTTTGGGCCTGAGTTTAATTATCACCAGCACTGCTGTTGTTTAGTGTTGGGGGTGTAAACAGACTGTAAGCATGCAATATGGTAAAAATTATCGGAAATATAACACATGAAATAATAAAGTGTGTAAAACCTGATATGAATATCATTCAAACCAGCTCCATCGCCCTGCAGTCAGGAAGTTGTTGGTTCGATTCCTAAGACTGACCAGCACCACTGAGGTACCCTGAGCGAGGTACCATCCCCACACACTGCTCCACTGCTTCTTTCACATCACTTCACACTGTTCATCCCCAAGTTGTAGAAATAAGCTTTAATTATCACTATATTTAGAAATATAACATTATGTACACTACCAGTCAAATAATGTTTCATAACTATTAATATAAATAGAAAGAAATTGTTTGCTTTCTAAGATGGAAGAATCTGTAACAGTGCAGGTCTATTAACTGGTTGTTGGTGATGCAGAGACAAATTCTAGACTCTCCATTAAATGTAAGTGCACTCGTTACTGTTTCAGCACTTAATAGCTCCTGAAATATCTAACACTCATCTGGAGATCCATATTATACTTATAACAGGTGACTTGTTGAATAAAAAATATGATCATTTTTGGATAATAAATATCCTCAAATGGTGACAATACTGTAAATGAATGTTAGTAAGGAACATTGAGTGTAATTTTTAGTAAATAGTAAGTGAGTAACATGCAAATATAGACAATTCCAGTGTGTGGAAACTCCCAGTGATGTTTATAATAAGAAGTGCGCATGAATACTGTACTTAATAATAAGCGCCCAGCTTCATTATGTACAGAATAACACATAGACGGGTGAGGAACCTGTGGCATTATTGAACCAAAGTTCATTTTTTTCCTTTTGTTCTCCTCACAGGTGGCATATAAAAATGTCCCCTGTACTTTTAGTCTTTTATGTTGTCTACATGTTAGACCCCCTGCTGTGATGCTGTTGACAAGGCTAATCAGATATTGGGAAAATAAACAGAGCCGTTATTTGACCAGAGCAGCCAGAGTGAAATCATATTATTGCCATCGTAAGCACATATCCACGGCAGCGGCCCGCTGTTGCTCTTGGCCGACTAGACGTACACTTAAGGCTGATTTAATTGACCGCTCAGTCATATGGAGCGCTGGGGTCTGAGTACGCTGCTCCTCCAAAACCACAGTTTTGTAATTGTACGCTCGGGCCCGGAGAACCTGGCCATCAGAGAAATACTGATTGATAACGTTCTGACAGTCCACACGTTTTCTGGCAACAATTATCGTCACAGTTTTGGTGCGCCGGAGTCATTCTTCTGGTTTTAAACAAAGGTTTTCATGCCTAAATTCAGCAAAAATCTCCCTCAAGGCCTCCTCAGAACACTTTTGTGAACATTTCAGGGTGATTGCAACACAGCCTCACTGACTTGCAGTGGCACCAAAATCAACACTCACTGTAAGGACTTCAGGGTAGGGTTACATTACGCTGTCAGCGGAGGTTCTGCACTGCATGTACTTTTTAAGCTTAACCCTTAGAAAGCTATAGTTACTGTTACTATTCATATTGTGTAATTATTTTAATGTAATTATTAGGGTTGGGCAAGTTAACACGTTATCGCTTTAATGCATTATTTACTTAACACACATTAACACAGTTGTATAAATAAGAAAAAAAGTGAACATATTTTTAAATGTAAACTTGCTGTTGCTCTGAAGGTCTTAAAAGTCTTACTGTGAAAAAGTCATAAGCTCCTGTCTAAACTGTTTAAATCATTTATCTGATTGACTTTCTGCAGCCAAAACATGTTGATATTAAAATAAATGCAAACAAACAGTTAAGCAGTAAAAGTATCAGATTATTTCTGTTTGTAAAAGTAGTAGAAGTGTGCGAGCTGGTGAGGAGAACACAGGTTCAGTTCCAGATTCCTCCTCTGTTCCTCCAGCCATTGTTTGGATTGTGAAACTCCATCAGCAGCACCTGATTTAATTTAATGATGTATAAACTGAGCTGAACCAGGAATTTAAGGTATTTAATGAGGACTACAAAGTAATACTGGGCTTCCATTAGGAGAAAACAGACAGATTTACACAAAGCCATGATTTCCTGGTTTATAGCAGAAATATACATAACGTTGGTCGGTCTGTCTATCTGTCTGCCCACCACTTTTGTTTTCATTAATTGCAGTCTCTGAAGTATACATTTCATGCAAAAATTAGAAATAAGGCCAAAGAAAAATCTGATTTTCACCGGTTAGGTCTCATTTATCCAGAAATGCAGATCATTCCTAAAGATTCTCAGACTTTTTCTGATAACAGGCCCTTCGGTGCTTCAAGTTTTTGCCAGTGAAAACGACTTTTCCAGTGGTCCTGAGACCTTGTTGGTGGTCTGGCTCTTCTGGCGCTTCTAGAAAAGCCATTCAAGTTCAGGAATTCCAAACATTCTGGCTGGAGGATACCGCACTGACTGGCATTTATCAAAAAGCCCAACATGTCCACTGAGTGTGTGTGTGTGTGTGTGTGTGCATGCGTGGGTGTAGATCATCCTCTTGCTGGTCCTTATCTCCACACCTAAGACACTCATCTCCTAAAAGCCCCACGCTCCCCTGAAACACCATCCAGTGTGTTGAACTGTGGGATTAACTGAGGAACGAAAGAATTTATCAGTGTCAAAATGACCCTCCAACATCTTCCCCAGAATCCTGGCTTGGACTGACCAGCCCTACCAGTGCCACTCTGTACAAATATGGCATATTTGGACACTAAACGATAAGACAAGACAAGATAAAATTAGATTAGATAAGATAAGATCAACCCCAGGTGGGAAATTTACATTGTTACAGCACAAAGTAGGTAGAATTTTATTACATTAATTAATATTAATTGTATAGATAGTTAGATAGACTTAATAATTTTAATAAGGATAAAATAAAAAAATAAATGTTCAGATATTATTGTATGTAAAATAACACAGATGGGTGATAAAAAAAAAAACCTCCTGACCTATTATAAAACATTATAAAATGTTGTAATTCACAAGCACCCTTCAGAACCTGTAGAAAAGATTAACATGAAACTCCAGGTTTGGTTGCATTGTTTCCACACACTGTGGGAAGGTGAACTAGAGAAACACACTTGACCCTTAAAGAGCCTTGAGGGAGATCTATGGTGGTAGACTCATCTTTACCAGGACTCTCCTTTCATTCTGATGGTGTAGGTGGACGTAAAGTGAGACTGGATGGTCAGTGAAGGTCTTTGAGGGTGTGCAGTGTCACGGCTCATGTTGTATTCTGAGCCTAGTTAGCATTCCAGCCGTGACTCCGACACTAAATGTGAAATCGTAGCAGTGCAGGGCTTGTGGCACGCAGCAGCTGGGTATTATTGTACAAGTTGTTCTCATGCCACCCTTCTCTTTCTCTCTCTCTCACTTCATCTCTTGTTTACTCACTCAGTCCCTCACCCCGAGGCCAAGGACACTGGGGTAAAGAGTTGGGATGGAATGGGACGCACGGGCAGCTGTCCAAAACTCTCCACCAGCTTGGCCTGGCTTCGGCCCAAAACCCTGCCGAATAACTTCCCCAGCCCCGCCCCCCCGACAGCTGATCATTTCAATTAAACCGAGAGTTTAACTCATCTTAACTCATTATGTTCCACCAGTGCTGGCTGATATATCCTCTCTGCCCTGTCACACCGGGGGCACAAGTCTTATGCCTTTTTAGCAAGCCATTCTTAGCAGTGTAATAAACATATACACCGAAATCCCCATTAAAACCATAGACTTATGACTTGAAGTAAGTGTTATTATTCAGTAATTACATGGACGCTTGGAGCGCTATTTTTCAGGAATTGAGTTATGGAAGCGTATAATGACAGTTCGAACCTGCTGGTAATAAGACACGACTTCTGAAAAATGTATGTGAATTGATGTGATACTTGATGTGAAAAGTGATTACTTTGCACTTTTAATGCCTAACATGATCTCTTGTAGTTCATTGTAAACCCAATTCTCCACAGGGGAGAGCTGCAAAAACTCCAATTATAATAGCAAAAATCTAAAAGAAAATAGATAAAAAACAGATCAAATAAGAATAAAAAGCTCACACTGACAGGTGTGAATTTTTTAAACTAATTCTACTTTTGCAAGATAAAATAAAAAAATGTACTCATTTAATCGCCATAATAATTGCTCGATTACTGAATTGTTATTATAATCAATAGCAAGAGACAAAAAATATATAGAATGTTTTGTTTAAAGCGGTAAAGAGGTTTTACCTATTTTTAATGTTAAAATAATGTGTAAATTTCCCCTTTAAGTGTAACTTTAATCCACATAAGCCGAAAATTATGTTGGAAAAACTATTTGAATATAATTATGTTATTGCATAATACATTTTATAGTTGATTACATTTGCAATAAAATTTGTTTGAAAAAATGAGTTTGAAGGAGTTTGACACCACTAGTGGCTTTGGGACCCCGTGCTCTGCTCTGACAGTTTAGTGATGTCAGTCTGGGCCAGGTGGACCTTCTCCTCCTCCTGTGGTGAGGTTTATTTATGATCCAATCAAATCCACACTCTTCAGAATTAAGTCTTGCATCTCTTCATGTGTCTAAATTGAGAGATCCTAATTGAGCGCTGTGTGTGGGCACTCACTCACTCCCTCCATGAATGGATTGTTATTGTGTGTCTGGACAGAAAGCCGAATTGTACAGATGATGAAATTGTTCTGTGGTTTTCTGTGCATAATTTGGAGGTAACATATTATGGGGGGGATAGCGTGCCTGAACATAATGACTGTGTAGAAATTCTTCAGTAATGTACAATAACAAGCATCCAACCCACCAGTGAAAAATCGAGCCCTCGACACCCTGAACACCAAGCTTAGATTTATTTTTCATCCACTAATATGAAACCATAGAACATCGAGTTATCTCCTAAATGACAATTTTGACAACTCCAAAACGACATAACGACAACATATCATTCCATTATATTATGTTCACTTGGCTTGTTTTTACCCAATTTGAGAACATACTAAACCTCAGGACATTGGAACCACAGGAGAGTCCTGTCTTGTATCTTTAAGTAGTGCAAGAAGACATATTTAGATAGAAGAACAAGTGTGATTCGAGATATACCAGGAGAGGAGATGCAACACGCTTGAAGGAGAACACTAACTAAGTTCTTTTAGGCCAATTAACTGATGCAAATCTGGCTTTTATCATTCTGAGTGAAATGGGGAGGGGGTCAGGGGGTTCTACCCAGTGGTTCAGGCCATCTGTGCTCTTTAGGACTCCCAGTGACGGAAGGCTGTGGCATCGCTAGGGATTGAACTCATGATCTCCCAACCTTAGGGTCACCACTGAGACCTTTACATTTACAGCACCTGGCAGACACTCTTTTCCATGATAGCTCTGTAGTCCACAAGAAAACACGCCACTAGTAAACCTATATCTGGCAAATCTAGACTTAAAATGATGAGATTAAGAATTAAGATTCTACCAGCGATTAAATGAGTTCTCCACCAGTGTCTCATCCGATAACACACATTGTGTTATATCAGGAACATGTGTTTGTTATCCTAGACAGTTAAGAGTTTAGTAGACTCAGACGACCTGCCTGTTTAATTTAAGTTCCTGTAAAAAGTAATATGGGTCCATTTCTACTAATTCATTCATTATGAAACATTCACACAGCTTCAAAGTGCCAAAAACAAGAGCTGGAGGAATCTGGAACCGAACCTGTGCTCTCTTCACCAGCTCACACAAAATAAACTACTGTTACACACAGAAATGAACTGATAATTTTTACTGCTTTCTGGTTTGTTTGCATTGATTGAAGTGTTAACTTTGCTGAAAGAAAGACACTTTATCACACACCGAGATAAATGGATTTAAACAAATTTCAGTTCATCAAAAGTGCCAAAAATATGAATGGAGACACAAGGTTTTGGTAAGGAATTAAAGTGTGAACCCACATACAGGTCTTTAGGGCTTAGGGGGTTCATTATAATCAGGAAAATGTGATAATGGCTTCCGTGATTGCAGCATTTAACTATTTTGGTGTTTAGTTTTCTCTGTTAAATGTCAAATGTTGTTACGGTCATGGCTCAGCGCTGCGGCGGGGGTCTTTAACTGCGCTGCCTGTAATAGAGTCGGCTATTGAATAACTGGCAAGTGTTTTCATTGTCATTATCAATTCTACACTGGGAGCATATGAGTGAACCTCGCCTCTGTGATCAGGCTTCATTGAAATTCTCCTGGAAACCTTCAGCCATCTCTACTTTCCTCCTCACGTTACGGCTTTGGAGGCTTGCCGTGTTGCTGAAGTGGCCTAATCAGAGCCTGTGTTTGGATATTGTCTGCAGGGTCACTCTTGTGGTCAGGGAGGTTAATGAGGACCATGGGATCCAAAGTTTTCCAGGTTCAGCAGCTTCGAAGCACTTGGTGCGTCGGAGCCCGTGCACAAGCATATCCTGTCCACCTACACTGGCAGAGAGAAATTGTCAAATTTTTGCTATAAAGTGTAGGACTGTCCAGATTTCTTGATTAAAAGAAAATAATCAGTTAAAATGGATGTTCTAAAGTGTTTTAACAATTTAAATGATGAATATGGTTTGTACTGGATGTTATAGAGCCCCGTTTTGCAGTCTGAACATGAGAAGCCACATTCCACACCCTGAGTCACTGATCAGGGTCGCTCTCACCACAGCCTCCTGCACTGCCAGAGTTTATATATATATATATATATTCATACATAATGCTGTACAATGTCTTGTCACCTACATTACCAATCAGAAGCTTCTCATTCAATGTTTTTCTCAGTTATTTTTCTTGTAGATCAATATTGAATAAACGAATTGTGAAGGAACACATATAATTTGTGTAGTAACCGAAAAAAGAGTTAAACAAACCAGAATTTGTTCTGTAATAAGGTAATGATGTACTGTTGTTTTTTTACTCATTTAAATGGTTCTTGCCATAATGTGCAGTAGAACCGTAGTGGAACAGAATTACTAACTGTGCACAAACCTGATGATCCCAAATACATTGGTAAGGCAAGAAACTCCACAAATGAACTCTGGAATAAGAAGGTGTGTCTAACGTTTTGACAGTTAGTATACATATATATTTATACTGTATATAGATAGAAAGACAGAGAGACACACACTCTGTGACACACACACACTGATACACATTTTTATACCCCAACTATGATTGTTTATCCAGTTGTATGTAAATGTACAGGCCACTACTCTACTATATTATCTCTCTTCCAAAATCCTGTCCTTTCCGTGACATGGACTCTGTCTGAAGCAGCAGTCGGCATCACAGCTGCTCTGGGGTTTGTGTGATAAACGCCTGAATGCGGTTTTAGTGATGGAGGTTTGAGGAAATGTTGACATTTGAAGGCTTCTTCTGAGTGTGAAAACAATGTCATCACACCAAGACTAAAATGAGACTTAGACCTAGAGGATAATTGTATTTTGTGATTTGTGTGTGTGTGTGTGTGTGTGCCTGTGTGTGTGCATGCTATTGTTTGAATAGTATTGCAAGTCTTAGGAAACAATTCGTGGCTAAAGTTGTGCCAGACAGGACGTTCCAGCTCATAAAACCCTGATCTCTCAACCCCTGCAGCGACACACACATACACACATGCACAGTAGGAGACCCCGCGTGTCTCCTGTGCCCTCGCAGCAGACAGGATCCCCGGCCCAAACGGAGGAAGCTGGGGGCTCATTAAAGCGAGAGTCTAATGATGTGCTGGGTTAGACCCCTGCTGGAGGCGTGCGGGACAGACTTTAACTGAGCCCACACTTCAGCAGCAGGACGCACTCATGACACATTATGGAGCGGAGCTGAACAATGTTTACAGCTCTGCTGTGAATCTTATGAATGACGTCATGCAACAGATCTAACAGGACAGATGAAGGAGCTTAGTAGAATATTCTTTAACAGTCCAGCTTTGTATGATCTGTTACTCACTCTTTCATGATTCCAACATTTAGAACATAACACCATACAATATATGAATCATTACTGGCCTTTGTAATATTGCAATGTGCAAATGAGCCTCTAAAAAAATCACACATTTTTTATTGCGTCTGGTTAACAGTCTTTTTTTATTATTAGAGGTATTCACATGGGACAATTTTTTTAAATATCCATGTCACATCTACATCCACTTATGTGTTTTCAGATGCAAAGCAGCTAATGCAACTCACTCACTCACTTGTTCACATTCGGCAGACTGAAGACTGCCCACAAGGGGGCAGCAACAGTAACTTAATAGCTTTCATTGTTTCATAAGAACTGTGATTTATATTGACACTTTGTGAGCTTGTTTATAGTGCTGCCATCAGGATAAACAATTACACCTCAATGTTTGTTGCTGATTTGTGAAAAAAGTTTACAAACACAAGGGCACAAGGGCATAAATCTCCCCAGTATTGCAACGTGCAGCAGTGGAGCTCCATCAAATATATATGTGATGGGTTGGAGGAGCGTTGGGTATCCAGAACTAATCCAACATCAGTAACTGTCCCTACAAATGCACTCATGGTTGACTGCAATTAAATTATCATTATAATGTTCCTCCAAGAAGCCTTTCCAGTTGCATAGAGCCTGTTTTTGCAGCAAAGAGGAGACGAACTCTCTGTTACTGCCCTTAATTCAAGAAGAAACATTGGGTGAGCTGGTGTCCATAAACTTTTGGAAGTGAAGTGGATGTACAGTTACACGTGTTGATGGTTAAAAAGCATAAAGGAAGCCACTAGTAAGTATTCAGAGCAGCTGAAAGCCATCAATGAAGCCAGCAAAGGTCCAAATGCAACACGGATGTTATTGCAACATATGCAGCTGTGACTTTATTTTATGTAAACTCTTGCAGTAACTGGGCCCTCACAGAGTGAAGAAGACACTTTTATGCGACATTTGCATTTATGTTATGTAATGTTATGATGTTGGTTTGCAGTGTTTCTGAACCCACAAGCATTTAACACTGCAGCCGCTGGGCTGGAGTCCATCTTCAGGATCAATTTATATTCTACTGATATGTGGGTGCAGAGCTAATGCGAGTTGACTGTGCATGCACTGGGTGGTTACACTAACTTCACATCTTGTTACGAGTTCCAGTATGGAAAATCATTAGTCTGTATTCACTTTTTGAACAACTATACAATGAAATACAAACTAAATATGTTTTGTGTACATTTTTAAGAATTTGGGCCATTTAACCATTAGGCACATGCATAAACAACAAAAATGAACAAAGTTATTTTAGATTTCAGAGACAAACACATAAAAGAACACAAGACCTTTTAAACCTGGAGAACCTGGAGGCCGAGCGGCGGCGCACTGAGAGTAAGAGCAGCAAACTCTGAGCATGTAGTAATACAAACACCGGTTCTAGACTGTTTTACACCAGCTATTCTTACTGTAATCACAGTTTATGCTACTTGTAATCAGAGTTTACTGATACACTCTGAGCTCTGAGGCTAAACACCGGTTCTAGACTGTTTTACACCGGTTATATATTCACTGTAATCAGAGTTTACTGATACACTCTGAGTTCTGAGGGTAAACCCCGGTTCTAGACTGTTTTACACCGGTTATATTTACTGTAATCAGAGTTTACTGATACACTCTGAGTTCTGATGGTAAACACCGGTTCTAGACTGTTTTACAC